>MU682599.1:53061-99522 GCA_026770625.1 Nicotiana glauca
TTTAATCACAAAAACTATTTCCTTCCAAACTTCAGCATTTCAAAATCCTTTTCCCATTCTTATTTGTAACTGTTTTCCATGTTTGCAATGCTTGTTTGTTTATTTGTTTGCTTGCATTTAAAGTCACAATTGTAGCATGGCTGGGAACCACACTAGTGGATCTTGAGGGGCGCCTAACACCTTCCCCTCGAGATAATTTCAAGCCCTTACCCGAACTCTGGTTTTCTATCTTTATTTCTTTTTAAAGTGTCCTAATGCACTATAATCATTAGGTGGCGACTCTCCAAACTCTCAAAAAACTCAATTCCCGAAGTGGGAAAAGAGTTGTCCTCCCAAATGTCGTGAACCCGATTTTGCTCTTTAGGGAAAAAGAGGGAATCGACAGCACGTTCGCGTGGGATTTTATCAGAGAGCATGTCACTTTGGGTCTTCCAGTGCGGACCGCACAAAAATGTCGCGTGGCCGCGCTGGGTCTTCTGAGACTTAACTCACACTTGCTCAATTCTACGCGGACCGCACTGTTTTGGTGCGCGGTCGCGTAGGCAATCTTCAAAGACTAAGCATTGTGCATTTTTGTCCTGCACTGGTTCAACATTGTCCCTGCAACACTTCACAAACTATCAGCTCAAAAATCCTAATCTACAACAGAAAAAACAAAGAGAAATAAAAAGGCATGGGTTGCCTCCCAAGAAGCGCCTGATTTAACGTCGCGGCACGACGCATGTTACCGTTATATTGCTTTAAATCAAGAAACGCCACCACGTGGCCCTCATCAAGTTCTCGAAGAAGTGAGAAAATGCACGCCCAGCAAGTTTGTGAATCACCCTATCAATGAACGGCAATGGATAATAATCATTGTATGGCACTTTGTTCAAATGACTACGGTTCATACAAAATTGCCAACCTGTGTCAGGTCTCGTGGGACCAAACAAATCATGAAGAGTAGGCATCCTATCATTCTCTGCTTCAAGTAGTTTCCCTTGGAACTCCAAAATAGGTGGTGCATCATCAACCCCCAAGATAGAATCGGGCTCAAAAATTTCGATACTCATGTGTGGCTCAATTTGTTTTATCTCAAGCACCGGAGGAAATTCATTTGCTGGCTTCTTTAGTGGACTTTCTATTTGATCAAGGTCCAATGAGCTCTTACTGGGCTCACACAATTCCATGGCATGCAAAGCATCTATGCACAACACTCTACTTGAGTCATCATTCATCTCACGATCTAGAGATGCAGACACAAGTGGATCTTCGACATCAATCATAGTGCTTGTTTCATCCATTATCACAACAGTGACAATGTCAACAAAGGAGCACACCTCAGTGCTGTTAGGCTGCTTCATGGACTTGCACACCGGAAACACCACCTTTTCATCACCAACACGGAAGGTCAACTCTCTCGCCTCGACATCGACCAAAGCCTTCCCCGTAGATAGGAAAGGTCGTTCAAGGATAATTGGGACTTTGAAGTCCGCCTCATAATCTAGTATTATGAAGTCAGCCAGCAAGATGAATTTATCAACACGCACAAGGATGTCATTAACTATACCCAAGGGTCTTTTCATTGACCGGTCCTCCATCTGAAGTCGCATTGAAGTGGCACGAGGTTGCCAAATCCCCAAGGTCTTAAATACAGAATATGGCATCAAGTTTATGCTTGCCCCTAGGTCACAAAGAGCTTTGGCAAAGTCCGCACTTCCAATAGTACATGGGATAGTGAAAGCTCCCGGATCCTCAAGTTTCTGGGCGATTGAATGCATTATTGAACTCACTTGATGTGTCATTGGTATTTTTTCACATTCCATGGATCTCTTTTTTGTGACCAACTCTTTCATAAATTTCACGTACCCTGGAATTTGCTCAAGTGCCTCAACCAACGGCATTGATGGTAAGACTCTTCATCATATCTATGAACTTTTTAAATTGATGGTCACTCTTGTGCTTTGCCAATCTTTGAGGATATGGCAGAGGAGGCCTAGGCAATGGTGCCTTGGCTTTTGGCACTACAGGTTCAGGTATATCAATCACGTGTTCCCTAGACGGGTTCACGGCTTCTTGTGTCTCCTCCTCACCCTCATCATCTATGTCAATCCGCACATCATTGTTCACACGTTGATCTATCCCATCATCAAAGTTCATCGGCACATTATTGTCATGCAACTCAACATCTACATCTACAACACGCTTTCTTCTTGAGGCATGCACATCATCGCCTTTTCCGCTCATTGTTGTAACCGCCATCACTTGATTTGTGTTTCCGCCCTTTGGATTTACTACCGTATCACTTGGTAGCGCACCCTTAGGGCGAGTGTTCAAAGCTTGAGAAAGTTGTCCAAGTTGCACTTCCAAGTTTCGGATGGATGTATTATGAGACGCCAATTGAGCATCGAAATCTTGATTCTTTTTCAACATGTGCTCAAATATATTTTCATTTCTACCCAAATCATTTCCGGAAGAACTTGGACCTTGAGAAGGGAACGGAGGTGGGTTGTTCAGTTGATGGTACATCGGGGGCCTTTGAAAACCTTGCCCTCGATTGCCTTGATTTCTTCCTTGATTGTTATTCCACCCACCATTGTTGTTATTGTTCCAATTGTTTTTATATCCACCCCAATTGCTTTGATTATTACCTTGATTACCCCAATTGTTGTTTTGGTTGTTGTTCCAATTTCCTCCATTTTGTTGATTTCCCCAATTTCCTTGTGGTCGCCATTGTTGACTCCCTTTATTTCCTCTATTCCCTTGGTAGTTATTGACATATTGGTCTTCTTCACTTTGGTCATCATAACATTCATTCGAATAACCACCACTTCCATTATCAAAATTATCACAATTTACTTGGGGTTGTTGCCCTCTTTGCCTTCTTTTCAACATATTCACTACCTCCATGGCATTGACTTGGCACAGATTTGAACTTGTTGAAGTTGTGCCTTAGCCAATTGATTCATTGTTGTTGTGAGTTCGGCAATGGCTTGGCCGTGATCATGCAACTTCTTATGCAAATGTATAACATTCGGATCACCTTGAGGAACATTTGCTCGACTTTGCCATGTCGAAGAAGTATCGGCCATTTCGTCAATCACATCACAAGCTTCGTTGTATGGAAGCTTCATAAAATTTCCACTGGCAAAGTGATTCACAATACACTGATTTGTTGTATTTATGCCCTGATAGAACGTTTGTTGGATCATAAAATCGTTCATGTAATTGTTTGGGCACTCTTTTACCATCGTCCGAAACCTCTCCCATATCTCGTGTAAAGGCTCTATTGTCTCTTGCTTGAAAGCTAGAATCTCATCTCGAAGAGCCGCCATATGACTAGGAGAAAAGAATTTGGCAATGAATTTATCGGCCAACTCATCCCACATAGTTATGGAATGATTTAGGAGTCTCTCTAACCAATCCAATGCTTTCCCCCAAAGTGAGAAGGGGAAAAGCCTCAATCTCAAAGCATCCTCGGACACATTGGTTTGTTTACTCCCCCAGCAAGTATCTACGAACCCCTTCAAGTGCTTGTATGTATTTTTGTCGGAGGCGCCCATAAAATACCCTCTTTGCTCGAGAAGTGTCAACATAACATTGGTGATTTGAAAATTCCCCCCCGGGATTCGGGGAGGAACTATGGCACTTGCATAACCCTGGTTCGAAAGGACCCTTGGAGCTACTCTTGGTGGAGGCGGAGGAAGGTCTAGGATTTGATCATTTGGATTTGCATTAGCATTTCTACCTCTCTGTGGTATTTGTGGTACCTGGAGCTCATCTTGCTCAACATCATCAAACTCCTACCCTGCGACCACGTTGTCAAGAGGGACATTTCCATTTAGAGCCATGTGTACCTGATAGATCGACACAAATAACGTTAGTAAAAAGAAGGAAAGAGAAGAAAAGCACAAAACTAGCTACGCAAATAGTCAACAACGTAAGCTCCCCGGCAACGACGCCAAAAAGTGATCGCAGCGGACTCAACATTAGGAAGAGTGGGCGCTAATACTTTTACCCAATAGTGGTATCGGGGTCAATTTCCACAGGGAGCTAGAAAATGGAGTTGAGTAATTGATTAGTCTAGAGATGCGTTTTGGCTCCTAATTGTACTTCTACCATTTTTGGGTTTTTATAATTATCAACTACAATTTAACAACTACTTGTTAAAACTAAGTTATACTAAAATATTGATTCTAGGTTGTACACAAGATAGAGAAAAGCACTAGGGTCGTGGCATTTACCTAGGTGGTCAACTAACAGGTACAGATTCCTAATACAACAATGATGATTATGGGGCTTATGCTATAATCGTTGCACGATTGCACTCACTCTCACACCTCTCGGTAGAGAGAATGATTTTTCCAACTTGGTAATTAGGGTTCAAGTTGGGTAATTACTCTCTCGAGGTTTAACCCGTTAATTGGGACTACCATTCTTATGGGTCCATCCCAATTTCTTGTTGGGTCAATTTTGGAGTCATAGACACTCTTTCTCAAGAAGAGTCAAGACCCACTAAGCTAGACTCAGTGTTTGCAACCACCAAATCCTAATTAAACCATAAAATTAACCCAAATAGCAAACACCCAACATCATTCAAGCATTAAACAATCACACCCATTAGTTACTCACACTAGGGTTGAGCCACAACCCTAGCTAATGAGTTTAGCTAGACATAATAGGAACAGAAATTGAAGAAATAGTAGATAAAATCAACATATTAATTAACTAAAAAGTTAATCTACAAGAATCTACGATAAAACAAGATGAAATTGCCCAAAATAGGCTAAAACTTGAGTCTCACGAGTGCAGCAGCTATATCTGATACAATACTTAACCTAAAAAGGTAAAATGTTCTATTTATACTACACAGAAAAAACTGGACAAAAATACCCCTATGGGTCTGTCGCGGACCGCGCACAAATGCCGTGCGGCCGCGTAGGGATCTTTGGTCTTCATATCTTGCTTCTGAAACTAGGGGTGCAGACCGCACACAAAGGTCGCGCGGCCGCGTTGGCTGAGAGGCGCGGACCACGTAGAAATGGGGCGCGGCCGCGTGGAAAACTTGACAAAACTCCACACTCTCTAAACTTCATTCACACGGACCGCACTGTTTTGGTTTGCGGCCGCGTGGGCTTTTGCATTGAATTACTGAGTCTCTGAATTCCTTTTGGCGGGGACCGCGTAGATAGGAGCGCGGATCTTGCAGGTTAGTATGGAAATTACACATTCTCTGAACTTCTTCTTCGTGGCCGCGTGGTAAATCAGTGCGGACTGCACAGGTCAACATGGACTTAGGCACAGTCTCTGAACTCTTCTGTGTGGCCGCGTGTCACATCAGTGCGGACCGTGCAGGGATCATGTTCCCCACTTCACTAGTCTTTTGATACTTGGTAGATTTCACTCATTTTTTAGCCGATCTTTGACATTTGTGATCTTGTCGCTCAAACCTGCAATCAAGCGCAACTTGTAAGCCTTTTAGGACTAATTTATGGCAATTCACGCACAAAGCCTAGGCAAGAATAGGTATAAAACATGTAAAAATCACAGTTATCATGCACCCCCATGAATAAGAGCTGGCATTGTCCCCAATGCCAACTACACAAATAAGCATAAAATTAACGAACGGATATAGAATAGCTCCCTAGGACTGGTCCGTCTGCATAGGATCCTCAGTGGTCCCCTGGTCCTCTGTATGGGTGGGAACCTCAGACTAGTTCTCGGACTCCTGCTGCTCAGCTGCTGGGACTGGGACCTGCTCCTGGACCGGCTGAATGGTAGGTGCATCACCGGAAGGGGCCTCCTGTGGGTCAGCTAGCTCAATAAATATTCCACTCAAACTGAGAAGCTTCCTCTTCTTCCTTGGGGCTTGAGTGCCTGCTCCTGTTGTGGCTATGGCACTGCTGCTGCTGGAGGGGCTGGATCCCCGAATAACAAGTCTAAAGGCATCTGCTCTGCAATAGCTTGTCCACATCAGTCCTCAGCGCTTTCACCGACTCCTTAGAAGCCCGTGTTTTCCTTATCTTCCTGTGTTCCTTAGCAAGCTCCTTCAGATCCTTGCCATGTGACTCCACAGCAGTAGTCAAAGTGGCCTGTGTCTCCATAATCTTTTCCTGGTTCTCCAGGAGCTTCTTCAAAGTGTCCTCAATGGACTGAGGAATCTGGGCTGGCTGAGGTGCTGCCTGAGTCTGAATAGTGGAGGACAAAGTGGATAACTTGGAAGTCGCAGCCGACATCTAGTTTTTCAAGCTAGCCAAGGACTGACTCAACTGATGGGCAGTGAAGGGATGAGTCTTTGAAGATGGCACCCCTGAGCCCGCTAAAGTACTGGGACCAGCAGAAGAGGATGGTCCTAGAGGGAAGTCTACAACTGTAGTGGCAGCAGGCTCGATGGAAGGCTCGACAACAATTGGCTCCTCAGACTGGTCAGCTAGGATAGAGGCAGGTGGCTTGTAGTTCTTGGATTTAGGGTTGTCCGAACCCTACATGTTGTACCAAGAGTAAGGGGCCACAGGCTTGGTCTTGATGTCATACCTTTTCTTCTCGACCTCCAGATCCCTAAAATACATAGAAAGGGTGTTAGGAAAAGGGTAGTTTCGGTCATGCTCCTGTCCCACAGCAGAAATCACCCTCGACATCACATTACCCACATTAATAGGGTACCCGGCCATGATAGATGCAATAAGAATAATGCGAGTAAGTGGAATAGTATTATCGTGGGTAGAAGGGTCAAGCCTACTACATACAAATGTCAACCACCCTCGAACCTCAAAGTTGAAGGTGTTTCGGAATATTTTCTTCCCCACTTGTAGCCACTATGGCGCAGTACCCGAGATAGCTAAGAACTAAGCCAACCAAGGATGGACTTCCTCCCCTATCCTAACTTTGCTAGATAAAATGACTCATCCTCATCTAGGAACCCCAAATAGTCATTCAAAGAGGTGCCATCAAACAACACTACTTTGTCTCTCACTTTGGTCGCCTTAGTATCCTTGACAATGTGAGCCATGTTAGAGTAAAATTCCCTAACCATATGCTTATTTGCATCTATGCACTTCTCCGAGAAAAACTCCCAGCCATGTCTAGTTCAGAACTCCCTTTGCACGTTCGGGTTGTATGGTAAAAGGTCAGTGTCAATAAAACTTCTCTCCGGTATCAACTTCCTCACTGGCCACCACTCCCTAAACTTCTGAAATGCCACTTGACTGACAAATCGATCTTCCCAAACTTCAGGTTTTCTAGTTCTTCCAATACCCCCAATCTGAGGCTCACCTCCCTCATCTTTGCCCGCACACTCCCCAGATAATGAAGCTGTGGGGGGTGGAGTATTTCCCACTATCGACTGCGGACTCGTCAGAAGAATCCAAGACTACATCCACTGGTTTTTGGGAAGTGGGTGATGATGGAGGGGTATCAACTAGGTGGAGGGGGTCGGTTATGTGAGTTGGGATTGAATCTGAGGAGATGCTTTTTGAGGGAACATACTCACTACCCGACAAATGAGAAGCAGCCTTATCAACAGCTTTTATCAATTTTTGGGTCTTTTTTATGTTTTCTCGAGCCTGGGGAGTGAGTTTGGCGATTCTCTTGCCTTTACCCCCTTGGGAGGAACCACCTCTCCCGAGTTTTTGTGATTGTTTGTCGCCCTTTTGTCTAACCATGATCTGTAAAAACACGCATATAACATTGTTAGTTTAAGCACATTCAATGAAACAGGTGAATGACACAGGAGGAAGACACAATTGATTACAGAACACAGTGGCAGGACAGGCTGCAGTACTTAGTATCGCGGACCGCACAAAACAAGGACGCGACCGCATTGTAGGCATCGCAGTCCGCGCAAAAGTGACCGCGGTCCGCGCTGGGAAAAGGCCTCTGAAACATGCTCTCTGAATCTCCCACCACGGACCGCACAAAATAGGGACGCGGTTGTGGTGGGCCAGCACAAGCCGTAAAAAAGTGCAATGCGGCCGCGCTGGAAACAGTTTAATTTCAGCAGAAGAACTCCGCGGACCACGCAAAAATGCAACGCGGAACGCATTGAGCTAGGGTTAGGGATTAAGTTAGGGTTTCATGTTTTCTTTAATTTTTGTTCAATTTTTGACTCCTACTTGTCCCTACTCAGTTACCCAATCCATAAGCATGTTTATCGCATAAAAACTAGCAAGAAATCTAACCTAAACTAGTAATTCAAAGAAAAATTGGAAGAAAAAAGAGAAGCTACACTAATGGGCATCAAATGAGATGAAAACTAAGAAATTAATTATCCATGAGTGCATGAGATGTTACCAAATCACTAGCATCCTTAAATAAAGTTGGCCAATAGAAACCACAACTCAAAACCTTTGAAGCCGTCCTCACCCCTCCATGATGGCCACCATAGGGAGAAGAGTGACAAGCCTCCAATATGCTCAATTTTTCACCTTCCAGGACACATCTTCTTATCACACCATCCGTGCAAATTTTAAACAAGTACGGCTCATCCCAATAAAAATCCAAACTATCCCATTTAAGTTTCTTCGTTTGGTTGGAAGAGAGCTCACACAAGACAATTCTGGTCACAATGAAGTTGGCGATGTCTTCGAACCATGGAATGTCACACCTAGACACGGAAAGAAGTTGCTCATCGGGGAATGCATCATTTATTTCAAGGCCATCACTTGGCCTCCCTTCTTCCTCTAACCGGGACACATGGTCCGCAACTTGATTTTCACTTCCCTTCTGGTCCACTATTTCTAAGTGGAATTCTTGAAGGAGTAGCACCCATCTCATCAATCTCGCCTTGGAATCCTTTTTCGACATCAAATACCTAAGGGCGGCATGGTCCGTATGCACAATCACCTTGGCCCCTATAAGATAAGGCCGAAATTTTTCCATGGCAAATACAATTGCCAACAATTCCTTCTCCATCACCGTGTAACTCCGTTGAGCTTCATTCATAGTCTTGCTTGCATAGTACACGGGATGGAACATTTTACTAATTCGTTGACCTAACACCGCCCCCACCGCAATGTCACTTGCATCACACATTAGTTCAAAGGGCAAACTCCAATTAGGTGCGGTGATGATAGGAGTTGAGGTCAACTTGTGCTTTAAAAGTTCAAAGGCCTCCATGCATTTTTCATCAAAAAGAAACTTGGCATCTTTCTCTAGCAGCTTGCAAAGTGGATTCACAACCTTCGAAAAATCTTTAATGAACCGCTGGTAGAACCCGGCATGCCCAAGAAAACTCCTCACCCCTTTGACAGAAGTAGGGGAGGAAGTCTCGAAAGGACCTCAATTTTGGCCTTATCAACTTCAATTCTTCGCTTCGAGATCTTGTGACCCAACACTATACCTTCTTCTACCATAAAGTGGCATATTTCCCAATTGAGAACGAGGTTAGTTTCTTCACATCTGGCCAAGACCCTATCCAAATTTACCAAGCATTCCTCAAACGAATCCCTAATCGCGCTGAAATCATCCATGAAGTCCTCCAAGATATCCTCCACCATGTCGGTAAAAATAGCCATCATGCAACGTTAGAAGGTCGCCAGAGCATTACATAGTCCAAATGGCATTCTCGAGAAAGCGAACGTGCCATAAGGACATGTAAAGGTCGTCTTCTCTTGGTCCTCTGGGGCAATTAGAATTTGATTGTACCCTGAGTAACCATCTAGAAAACAATAGAAAGCCTGACCCGCAAAACGATCGAACATTTTGTCAAGGAATGGTAATGGGAAATGATCTTTTCTTGTCAGCTTGTTAAGCTTCTTATAATCCATACAAACTCTCCAACATGTAACCATTCGAGTCGGAATAAGCTCATTGTTGGCATTGGTCACTACCGTCATCCCACCTTTTTTTGGCACACATTGGACCGGAGAGGTCCATGAGCTATCGGAGATTGGATAAACCACACTGGCGTCAAGCCACTTGATAACCTCTTTCTTTACCACTTCTTGCATCGCCTCATTTTGTTTTCTTTGATGTTCAAGTGAAGGCCTCGCATCCTCCTCCAATATGATTTTATGCATGCAAAAGGCATGGCTTATTCCCCGAATATCAGCCAATGTCCATCCAATCGCCTTTTTGCACTTTTGAAGAACCTCCAAAGTGGCATCAACCTGCATGTTAATTAGGCAAGATGAAAGAATAACAGGTAAACTGGAATTTGAACCCAAGAATTCATACCTGAGGTATGAAGGAAGGGGCTTCAACTCCAACACCGGTGGCTCCTCAATCGATGGCTTTGTTGGTGGAGTTTTACGCTTTTCAAAATACAAAGAAAACTTTCTAGGCTCATATGCATATGAACCCATACCATGCAATGCATTCACGCACTCCACTCTATCGGCATCATCATTGACACCCATGTTAAGAAGCAAGGCCTCAAGAGGATCTTCAACATTTACCATGGAACTTGTGTCATCCACTGTCACAGCTGTGACAATGTCCACAAATGAACACACCTCCGTGCTACTGGGTTGTCTCATTGATTTGCAAACATGGACTACAACCTTCTTATCTCCCACACAGAATATCAACTCACCTGCTTCAACATTAACCAATGTCTTCCCCGTAGATAGGAAAGGTCTTCCAAGAATAATCGGTACTTCAAAGTCCACCTCACAGTCCAATATGACAAAGTCGGCCGGCAATATGAATTTATCAACATGAACAAGAACATCATCAATTATGCCCAAGGGTCTCTTCATTGATCGATCCACCATTTGAAGTCTCATTGAAGTTGGCCTAGGTTTTCCTATTCCCAAACTCTTGAAAACCGAATAACGCATCAAGTCAATGCTAGCTCCCAAGTCACAAAGGGCTTTGGCAAAATTCGCACTACCAATAGTGCAAGGGATAGTAAAAGCTCCAGGGTCTTCAAGTTTCGGGGCCATAGAATGCACTATAGAACTCACTTGATGCATCATTTTAATTGTTTCACACTCCATCGACCTCTTCTTAGTTACCAAATCCTTCATAAACTTTGCGTACCCCGGCATTTGTTCAAGAGCCTCCACCAATGGCACATTGATAGTAAGACTCTTCATCATTTTAGTGAACTTTCTGAATTTATTGTCACCTTTTTGCTTTGCTAACCGTTGAGGGTAAGGTGGAGGCGTCCTAGGCAAGGGTGCCTTGGCCTTGGGCACCACCGGCTCGGGCATATCAATAACATGTTCCCTAGATGGGTTCACGGCATCTTGCGTCTCTACCCTGGCCTCATCATCAATATCAATCCACGCATCATTGGTCACATTTGGTTCAACCACATCTTCAACACTCAAAGGCACATTATCATCATGCAACTCAACTTTGTCATTCACAACTTGATTTTCATTCGAGGCATGCACATCACCGCAACTTCCACTTCTTGTTGTAACTGCCATCACATGATTGCTACCTCTCTTCGGGTTCACTACCATATCACTTGGTAGAGCACCCTTAGGTCGAGTATTCAACTATTGAGAGATTTGGCCAAGTTGCACCTCCAAATTTCGAATAGAGGTGTTATGAGAAGCCAATTGAGCATCAGAGTCTTGGTTCTTCTTCATCATTTGTTTGAACATCATCTCTATTTTCCCTATATCACTACCCGAAGAACTAGACCCTTGAGATTAAAAGGGAGGTGGATTTTTCGGTTGTTGGTACATGGGGGGCCTTTGAAAGCCTTGCCCCTGGTTGCCTTGACTTCCGCTATTATTCCACCCTCCTTGATTATTGTTGTTGTTTCTCCAATTGTTATTTTTCCTGTTCCAATTGCCTTGATTGTTAACTTGGTTACCCCAATTGTTGTTTTGATTGTTGTTGTTCCAATTGCCACCACTTTATTATTGGTTGTTATTGTTCCAGTTACCGCCGCCTTGTTGATTGCCCCAATTTCCTTGGGGACGCCATTGTTGATTCCCTTGATTTCCTCTATTCCCTTGGTAGTTATTGACATATTGACATTGTTCGCTTTGCTCATCATAGCATTCATTCGAATAACCACCACCATCATTGTTGTTGTCAAATTGCTCACAATTACTTTGAGGTTGTTGTTGCCCTCTTTTCCTCCTTTTCAACATAGACACACCTTCCAATGCATTGACTTGGTGCGGGTTTTGGACTTGTTGCAATTGCGTCTTCGCCAATTGATTCATAGTTATTGTAAGTTCGGTTATAGCTTGGCCGTATTCATGCAACTCTTTATGCAAATGGATGATCGTGGGGTCACCTTGAGGTACATTTGCTCGGGTTTGCCATGCCAAAGAGGTGTCAGCCATTTCTTCAAGTACATCACATGCCTCTTGGTAAGAAAGTTTCATAAAGTTCCCTCCGGCTAATTGATTCACAATGCACTGATTAGTGGTGTTGATGCCTCGATAAAAAGTTTGTTGTTTCATCACCTCGGTCATGTCATTATTGGGGCACTCTTTCACCTTTATTCTATATCTTTCCCATATCTCATGCAAGGGTTCCGTTGGCTCTCATTTGAAAGCTAGAATCTCATCCCTAAGAGCCGCCATATGACTTGGATAAAAGAACTTGGCAATGAATTTGTCCGCCAATTCATCCCATGTGGTGATAGAATGATTGGAGAGCCTCTCTAACCAATCCAACGTTTTACTCCGAAGAGAGAACGGGAAAAGCCTCAGTCTCAATGCATCCTCGGACACATTTGTCTCCTTGCTACCCCAGCATGTATCTACGACCTCTTCAAGTGCTTGTAGGCATTTTGATCGGAGGCGCCCGTGAAATACCCTCTTTGCTCTAGCAAGGTCAACATAACATTTGTGATTTGAAAGTTCCCTACCCGAATTCGGGGAGGAACAATAGCACTGTTGTATCCTTGATTGGGTAGAACTCTTGGGGCCACTCTTGGTGGAGGCGGAGAAGGGTCTGGAATGTTCTCATTCGGAATAGCATTTGCATTGGCATTTCGACATCTCCTTTGAGCTTGAGGTAATATCTATTCTTGTTCAAGATCCTCAACCTCCTCCTCCCCTGACCATGTTGCCAAGAGGGTCATTTGCATTTAAATCCATGTGTACCGGAGTTATTGACACCAACAAAATTAGTAAAATGAAGGAAAGAAAAGCAAAACACAAAACTAACTAAATAGATAGTCAACACCGTAAGCTCCCCGGCAACGGCTCCAAAAAGAGATCGCTGCCAACTCAACGCTACATGAATGTAGGAAGCGCGGGTCGCAACAGTTTTTACCCGAATAGTGGCTCGGGATCGAATTTCCATAGGGAGCTAGTAGTGGAGTTGTATCGTATGTCTAGCCTAGAGATGCGTTTGTGCTTCTAATTGCACTTCAAACATTTTTGGGTTTTTATATTTATAACTACAATTATGAACTAAGGATTAAAACTAAATTATACTAAGGGAATGTTGCTAAGTTGCAATTAATGGGAGAAAGGCACTAGGGTCGTGGCATTACCTAGGTGGCTAATTAACGGGTAGATGCTACTAAGGATAAACTGACATATTTGGGGCTTATGCTATAACCGTTGCACAATTGTACCCATTCTCACACCTCTCGGTAAAGAGAGTGATTTTACCCAGTTGACTCTCTCGAGACCTATTGGGTAGGCCATTTAGACCAAGCAACTAGGGTTCAAGTAGGGTGATTACTCTCTCGAGATTTAACCCGTTAATTGGGACTACCATTTCTGATGGGTCCATCCCAATTCCTTGTTGGGTCAATTTTGGGGTCATGGTCTCTCTTTCTCAAGAAGAGTTAAACCCACAAAGCTAGAAATAGTGTTTGTAACCACCAATCCTTAATTAAAACATAAAATCAACCCAAATAACAAATAACCAATATCAATCTATCATTAGAATGCAACACCCATCAATTACCCACACTAGGGTTGAGCCACAACCCTAGCTAATGGTTTTAGCTAGACATAATTAAAGTAGCAACTAAGGAAATAGAAGAAGAACTAAACATATTCATTGATTACTAAGGAGAAACTACAATAATCTATTGTTAATGAAGACTAAAAGTGCCAAAAATGGCTACAAGCTCATTCCCTGGTGCACAGCTGCATTCAGAAATTAAAAACTTAACCAAAAAATGGTAAAATGCTCTATTTATACTAGGCTGGAAAAACAAGACAAAAATACCCCTGCGGGGTTAGCGCGAACCGTGCAAAAAGGACCACGGCCGCACTGGCTCTTGAACTCATAATTTTAGCTCTCTGAAGTTGAGGACCGCGGACCGCGAGGAATGCATCGCAGCCGCAGTGGGTGTTGGCGCAGCAGTACATAAGTGAACACAGAGTGCATTGCTTGATGAAATGGCCAAAAAGTCAGCTCTCTGAATCTCGTTCGCGCGGACTACGTAAAAGTGTAGTGCAGCCGCATTGCTTTGGTCTCTAAATTGCTAGTCTCTGAATCTCATTTGTGTGGACCGTGTGAAGCATGAAGCGGCCGCGAAGCATGGGCGTGGGCCGCGAGAATCCAACCGCATCCGCGTGACTGTCAACCTGAAGATGTCATCTCTCTAAACCTCCTAGTGTGGCCGCTGTGACAGTTGCGCAGTCCGCACTAGTCCCTTTTTCCTTCACTTCACTTGGTCTTTGATACTTGAGTAGGTTTCACTCCGTTTTGAGCCGATCTTTGACATTTGTCACTTTGTCGCTCAAACCTGCAATCAAGCACAACCTGTGAGCATTTTAGGACTATTTTGTAGCAATTTATACTCAAAGCATAGGCAAATAGGGGCATAAAACACGTTAAAATCCTACTTATTAGCTTCAACCCATAAAGATTCTTAGTCAGTTTGCACACCATGTGTTTCCTTTCAGCTACTACAAATCCTTCTGGCTGCTCCATATAGATCTCTTCTTTCAAATCTCCGTGAAGAAATGCAGTTTTCACATTCAACTGCTCCACTTCAAGATCTAGGCTAGCTGCTAAACTCAAGATTGTACGAATAGAAGTCATTTTGACAACAAGTGAGAAAATTTCATCAAAATCAATATCTTTATTCTGTTCGAAGCCTTTAACCACCAATCGAGCTTTGTATCTAACCAGCTTGCCATTTCCATCTTTCTTGAGTTTAAAGACCCATTTACATTTGAGTGGTCTTTTACCCTTTGGAAGTTCAACCAGCTTGTACGTGCCATTTTCTATAAAGATTCCATCTCTTCTTGCATGGCTTTCATCCACTAGTTCTTTTCTGGATGGGACAGCACCTCTTTAAGCCTTTCTAGCTCCCCCTCATCACTGATGAGAACATACTCCGTGGAAGGGTACCTGCATGACTCTACCCTTAGCCTCTCTGATCTCCTCAGAGGTTGAGGTTGTTCTTCTTCCTGAGTTGGGTGTTCCACCCTCGATACCTTTATCAACTTGCTCCCCCTACTCAATAACCTCACCAGGTTGTTCCCCTTTCTCAGCAACCTCGTCGGTCGTACTTTCTGCATTTGTGGGATTGTTACAAGTAGAAGGAATAGTTAAGGTTAGGAATATCAGCAGCAGTACCAACTTCACTTTCTAGGAAGACTACATCTCTTTTTCTGATGACCTTCTTCTTTATAGGATCCCATAATCTTTACCCAAACTCTTCATCTCCGTATTCGATAAATATGCAGGGACCAGATTTATCATCCAGCTTCGTTCTCTGCTCTTTTGGTATATGTGCAAAAGCTCTGCAACCGAACACCTTCAGATGTGAGTAGGACACCTCCTTGTTGGTCCAAACTTTCTCTGGAATATCAAATGCCAATGGAACTGATGGATTCCTATTGATCAATAACAGGCTATCTGAACTGCTTCACCCTATGAATGACTTAGGCAGTTTAGCCATTCTAAGCATACTTCTCATATTTTCCACAATGGTGCGGTTCGTCCTCTCGGCTAGGCCGTTATGCTGTGGGGTTCCAGGAACTGTCTTTCCATGTCTGATCCCATGAATTGAACAGTACTCTTCAAATTCCCTTGAAGTGTACTCACCTCTATTGTCACTTTGGAGATATTTTAGCTTTCAACCGGTCTCCCTTTCTACTTGAGCATGAAACTTATGGAAAACTTGCAACACCTGATCTTTGGTTTTCAAAATATAAACCCATAATTTTTGTGAAGCATCATCAATAAAAGTAATAAAATATTTGTTACCGCCCATTGATTTAATTTCCATTGGGCCACAAACATCAGAATATACTAAATCAAGTATATTCAATTTTATTTCAGACGATGTCTGAAATGAGACTCTATGCTTCTTACCAAATAAACAGTAGTCACAAGGTTTTACCGATGTACCTTTGGTATAAGAAATGAGTGATTTCTTGGCAAGAATTTGCAATCCCTTCTCGCTCATATGACCCATTCTTTTGTGCTACAAATCTGCAGAAATCTCATCTTTTTCCGCGTTCAATTCACCTTGGCATATTTTTGCATTTTTCCTGTACAACGTGCCACGAGCAACCTCCTTTGCAATCACCAAGGATCCCTTGGTGAGTCTCCACTTTTTTTTGCAAAATAGTTCTCGTACCCATCTCGTTTTAAAGCAATTCCCGATATCAAGTTCATACGTAAATCTGGTACATGCCGCACATTCTTTAGAACCAATGTGCATCCGACATTTGTCTTGATACAAATGTCACCAATCCCCGCAATCTTTGAGTAACTTGTGTTACCCATTCTCACTTTGCCGAAATCACCTGCTACATATCTGCAAAAAAGAACTTTTACCGATGTGTCATGGTAAGATGTCATTGTGTCAACCACTCATTCTGACTCTGGACCTGACAGTTGCATGCATTTCTCTTCCTCATTTATAAAAAGGACAACATTATCATTGTTTTGCACCATGGCGGTTGTGTTGTCGTCATTCTTCTGGCCACTGGTTTCACCTTTTCCCTTCCTTGGATTTGGTCAATCTCTTTTGAAGTGACCTGGTTGATCACAGTTGTAGCAATTTCTGGCTCTTAATTTGGATCAGTTCTTTGACTTCCCACGTGCTCCAGATCTACCATAGTTGCTCGAACTCCTTTGATAACTCCTGCCTCTACCTTCTGTGATGAGAGCATGTCCTTGATTTTCAGGGTTCTTTCTCATCTTCTCATTGAGTAGAAGAGCCGATGTGACGTCTTTCAACTCAATGGTAGTTTTACAGTGCAGGATGGTTGTTGTCAAATTATCGTACGAAGATGCCAACGAGTTCAACAGCAAGATGGATTTATCTTCTTTCTCGATTTTTACTCTGAGTTTCGCAAGGTGCGTGATTAGTACGTTAAACACATTTAAATGCGACAAAATATTTGTACGTTCACCCATGTGTAGGGCGTATAACTGCTTCTTCAAGTACAATTTATTTGTCAGCGTTTTAGACATGTATAGGCTTTCCAACCTTGTCCAAATTCCACGTGCAGTGTATTCATCAATGATGTTATTTATCACATCATCTGATAAGTGCAACCTGATTGCACTAGCAGCTCTTTCATCCAAGTCAGCCCAATCCTCAGCTTTCATGATATCAGGCTTTTTGGCATCAACATCTAGTACCTTGGGTAATCCTTGTTGGATGAGCAAATACCTCATCCTTCTTTGCCATGTTGAGAAACCATTATCTCCGTTGAATTTTTCTACCTCGTACTTAACTCCGAACATTTTTATTTTTCATCGAGTATAGTACTAACGACAGTGAATAGTATTTCAGTGAACGAGCAAAACTTGTGCTCTGATGCCAGTTGTTGGGAATAAACCCCCACAGAAATAATATTCATGGTAATAAAAGTGGAATAATAATATAGCACCGAGATGTGGTAATTAACAAGAATAAAATAGTAACAACGACACCAAGATTTTTATGTGAAAACCCCTTTTAATAAGGGAAAAAACCATGGCCCCGAGAGGAGAAACTGATATCACTATAGTAAGGAATTTTACACTTTGTAGATCTGAGTAAAATACTCCAAAGGCCACTACAACACTCAAAAGAATAACCTTCTTTTGATATTCCCACCTTACTACAATATCACTCACTCTCTATTTTTCTCACAGACTATTTTCTTATACCTTATCTATGAAACCTCACTCTTTATTTCTCTCTTTTGTTGGCGTATCGAGATGAGAGCTGAAGCTCTCCTTTTATAGGCAGAGCCTCACTCTCTCACGGCTATTAAATTTGACATTTTCTACCTGCATATCTGCTATGCCTACCGAATTTGATAAATGCAAAAGATATGATAGCTGCCAACTTTGAAAATAATGAACAAGGAAGAAAAGTCTTCCTTAATTAATGGGATGGACCCCACAGTAACAACCTCCCATGAATTCTGTGCCATTGTCGTTTCTAACTCTTTGAACCATTAAGTTGAATTGATTCTCAACCATCGCACAATATTTTTTTTATCACTTTGTACGTTTCACTCTTTTCTTTAAGAAGGTAGATCCGTATATCTCCACTATATTCGTCCACTACGGTGAGAAAATAATGTGCTCCAAACAAAAAAAGGGATTTTATATCTTCCCCATAAGTCACAGTGTATAAAATAAATAGTCTAGTCTCTTTATTACTACTATCCACAAATGTCGTTCTAGTTTGTTTTGCTCTAAAACAAATATCACAAGGAAAAGAAGAGTTTTTATTGAATCTAATATCAAGTAAAATAGATAATTGAACCATAATTTCATATGATGGATGCCTCAATCTTGCATGCCAAATGTCTTCATCCTTGCTTGGAACTACAACTAGGCTTCAACCTTGCGCCATGCTCTCTAAACAATAGGCTCTATTGGTAAGTTTACCCCATCCAATTTGCCTCCTCAGAGTATAGTCCTGTATCAAACAATCAAAGCCTTCAAAGATTATTATACATTTACAATCATTTGCCAACTTATGTACAGAAATTAAGTTGCAGGCAAAATTAGGCAAAAACAACACTCCATATAAGGTCATAGTGTTTGATATGACAACGCTCCCTGCTTGGTATGCCTTTAACTTCTCTCAGTTGGGCATCAAGATTTGCACGGGTACCTTTAAATCATGGAGATCACTCAATAATGCTTTAAATGGTGTCATGTGGTGAGACGCTCCACTGTCGATTACCCAAGAATTATGAATTTGCTTACCACTCATTTGAATTGTATTGTCCTCTTATTGTTGCTTTTGCTTGAATAGAGTAAATGACTGATTGACTTGATCCATCGTTAGTCCTATGTGACCTTATGATTGCTTATTGTTGGCATTATGTTAATGTGAGATATCACTCACATTTTCTATAAGAAATGAAATGGAATGAGCCCTAACATGAACGAGGAGAGAGAGAAAAGAAAAAATATCTTTTGCTTGTTATTTTCCAGAAAGTTCTGTATCTTATTACAATGTTAATAAAATGAATGAGAACAAAATGATATAATGAATTCGGCCGGGTATACAATTGGGCCAGCTTCTATAAACTAAAACTATGTAGGCCCACTATGTAAGCCCAATATTGTCAACACCCCCCCCCCCCTCAAGCTGAAGGGTTTAGACACTCCAAGCTTGCACAAAAACTGATGGTGGAGAGGTCCAGACAAGTGCTCAGTCAACATATCAGCAAGTTGGTTGGTGCTGGAGACAAATTGAAGAGAAATCAACCCAGAACTCAAGTTGTCCCGTACAAAATGATAATCAACTTCAATGTGCTTGGTACGGTCGTGGAAAACTGGATTTTTAGCAATGTGTAAAGCTGCCTAGCTATCACAAAATAGAGGAATAGGATTAGAAATATGCAAATGGAAGTCACCAAGCAGTCTAACCAACCAAGAAATTTCAGCTACCACCATCTTCAAGACCCTATACTCCACTTCAGTTGAGGAGAGAGAGACAATAGGTTGTTTCTTGCTCTTCCATGAAATAGGACTGCCTCCAAGAGTAATATAGAACCCAGTGATAGACCTTCTAGAAATAGGACATGCAACCAATCAGAGTCTGAGAAATCTACTAAGGACAAATCAGAGCTGGCAGAGAGGAGAATTCCTTGGGCAGCGGCATTTAAGAGATTTTTGAGGACATGAAGAGCTGCTAGCATGTGAGGAACATGAGGAGATTGTAAAAACTGGCTGAGGTGATGGACCGAAAAAGATATGTCAGTTCTGGTATGTTGGAGGAAATTGAGTTTGCCTACGAATCTCCTGAATTTGGCAGGATTAGAAAGGAGGTCGCCCATATCAGTAACAAGTTTCACAGTGGAATCCAAGAGGGTAGAAATAGGGGTAAAGTTGCCATAATGAAATTCAGCTAAGAGGTCAGAAGTATACTTATGTTGGCTCATGAGGTACCCTTGTGGATGTGAAGTGATTTCCAAACCCAAGAAATAATGGACAGTACATAAATCCTTAATCTTGAATTGGTCATCCAAGAAAACCTTCAGAGAATTCAATTCAATAAGATCATCCCCAGCTAAGAGGATGTCATCCACATAAATGGCAACCACAATAAGAGAAGCACCAGAAGCCTTTGTAAATAAAGAATAGTCATTTTTGCTAGAACTGTAGCCTCTGGATAGCAAAGATCAGACAGCTTGGAAAACCACTGTCTAGATGCTTGCTTGAGGCTATAAAGAGAATTCTTGAGTCTGCAAACCAAAGGTGAAGAAGGAGAAGATGGAGCAGAGATCACCAAACCAGGGGGAAGCTTCATGTAAACCTCCTCATGGAGGTCACCATGCAAAAAAGTATTGTTAACATCCAACTGAAAAACAGTCCAACCCCTTTTGACAGCCAAAGTAAGAAGGCATCTAATAGTGGTGATCTTAATAACTGGGGAAAATGTTTCAGTGTAGTAAACCCCTTCTCTTTGGGTATCCCCTCGAATTACTAATCTGGCCTTGTACCTTTCAATGGTACAATCTGACCTTTGTTTGATCTTATAGACCCACTTACAAAGGATAGCTTTCTTATGTGGAGGAATAGGGACAATGTCCCAAGTCTGATTTGCAGCAAGAGCATCAAATTCCTTTAGCATGGCCTCTTTCCAGGCAGGATTAGCTGCAGCCTGTTGATAAAATTGGGGCTCATGCATATGTAGGTCAATTGTAGGAACCTTGGATGACACAAGAGGAGAAATAGGGGAAGGAATAACTTAATTGCAGATATAGTCCCCAAGATAAGTAGGGGCTTGAACAGTTCTGCAGGATCTTCTAAGTTCAGGAGTAGGGACAGTAGGTAGAGAGGTGGAAGAATGAGAGGTAGAAGGAGAAGGGGGAGAGATGAAAGCAGGAGGAAGAACAAGAGGAAGAGTTGGAGGGGAAGAGGGTGGGTCAGGAGCAACAGATTGTGTAAAGGGGAGATCAACAAATATGGGAGGAGGAGAAGGATCAGAAGAAGGAGAAGATGTGCTCATGGAACACAACATCCCTAGAAAAGAAAATAGAGTGGGAAGCTAAATTTAGCAATTTGTATCCCTTCTTCCCATAGGGTAACCCAGAAAAATAGCAGAAATGGACCTAGGTTGAAATTTATCCCTGCCAGGCTTGGGACTGACAGCATGGCAAAGGCAACCAAAAGATCTTAGATGATCATAAGTGGGGGCATGACCATGCAATTTTTCAAAAGGGGAGACATTTAGAAGAACCGGAAAAGGAATCCTGTTAATGAGAACACACTCACCCCAATACTTGAGTGGAAGCTTTGATTGGAATAAAAGTGCTCTGGAGACTTCTAACATATGTTTGTGTTTTCTTTCAACGATACCATTCTGTTGGGGAGTGTGAGGAATGGTTGTTTGGTGATGAATCCCATTAGTAGTAAAGAACTGCTGAGTTTCAGCACTACTGCCTAGTTCATAGGCATTTTCAGATCTAAAACATTGAACAGAGGACTGAAATTGAACTATGAGCATCTGAAGGAAAGCTTTAAGAATGGAAAGGGCATTACTCTTACAAGACATAAGATGAGTCCATGTGACTCTAGTGAAGTCATCAACTAAAGTCAAAAAATACCTAAAGCCATTATATGTTTAGGTGTTGTAGGGACCCCAAATATCAATGTGAACAAGTTGAAAAGGTACAATGGAATGGATAGAGCTAGTAGGGAAAGGTAACCTCTGTTGCCCAGCCATAGGGCATACATTACACAAGAATGGTTATTTAGGTGAAATCTTATCTGATAAAAAAGGGATAGACTTCATTCTTACAAAAGGAATATGACCTAATCTTTGATGCCAAAATACATCAATTTTATTAGCAACAAGAAAAGAGTTGCAATGTGAACTAGAGAGTACAGAATGAGAAGTAGAACAAGGAACTTGACTAGGTACATTACAAGCAATAAAATTTAAAACTGGAATAAAATTGGAAATAGAAACAGGAGAGGATCTACCAGCTGAATGCAGAAAATACAGTCCATTTGCAGCCTTACCAATTATCAGAGGCCTCCTCAAAGAAGGGCTTTGTAAAATAAAATTGTAAATAGTGAAAACTTCAAGGCATGTGAACTGAAGAAGTAATGCACAGAAATCAAATTGAAGTGAAAAGATGGAACTAAGAGGACATTGTGTAATGTCATATTAGGACTGAGAATGAAGGATCCAGTAGATATGACTTTTACCTTATATCCATTAGGTAGGGTTATTAGGAAGGGTGTGGTTAAAGGTTTGAGATTGTGAAGAAGATGTTTGTGTGGTGTCATATGGTTTGTCGCACCAGAGTCAATGATCCAAGGATCTCTACCTAAATTTGACACTACAGATGCATGAAATGCAGCAGAATGGACCTCAGGATGGTTGTACACACCTACAAAGTTAGCAAATCTAGTACTGTCAGCAGCAATGATGTCAAAATGGGAATATGGATGGACATTCTGAAGTAGGGTCATAAGATGTTGGTATTATTCCTTGGTAAAGCCATGGGCAGCAACTTCAGAATGACTAGGGTTGAGAAAGCTAGAACTTGCACCAGGACTTTCAGACTGAACACAGGCTGCAGATCTCCTAATCTTTGTAAACTTGAAATCTAATAGAAAACCATGTAGTCTGTAGCATTTATCAATGGTGTGTCCAGGTTTCTTACAATATTTGCATACCACATTGGGAGAGGAACCGGGAAATTTCTTTGACTCAAACTGAACCCTCTAATTATAACCTTTGTAAGGCCCCGTGAAATCCCTACTCAAAAACCCAGATTCCGTGGTGCCAAGTTAGGAGCATGTGTTAACAATTCATAAATATACTTCACGGCGAGCTTGCGAGCCTCGGCACGGACCTTTTTGGATTGAATAATGCATTAAAAAGTCAAGAATAAGTTTTCAGAAAAATGCAAGAAATGCGGTCCAGAATGCGGTCGCATAATAAAATGTGGACCGCATATCTACCGCAGGGTGAGGCAGAATGTTGGTTAAAATTGAAGTCAGCTATGCGGTCGCATAATCAAAATGCGGATAGTCATCTCATATTCTCCTTTGAATTTTGCGAGTGTCAGTTCTGCGGTGCACTTTGCGATCGCAGAATGTGAATGCGGACTGCATTCTTACCGCAGACTGAGTCAGAATATTTAGTTTCTGGGGAGCATTTTTCGGTCCATTATGCGGACCGCATGTTTACTCTGCGATCGCAAATGCGACTGCATATTTGATTCAGGGCTCCAATTTTCTAAGTTTTAACCCGAACTCCATATCGATATGTCCCGTGTTATAGCTCATTTTAAGCATTCTTCTGAGCATTTTTCTAGAGGGAGAGAGAGAGTTTTTAGAGAGGGAAAGTCTCCCCATCAAATTACTCCATAAGGTATGACAAAATCCTTGAAGAAAATCAAGTGAAGACCCCTAGACCATCACCTCAAGAGGTAAGACTTCATCACCCCAACTCTTATTTGTTTTATTCTCAGATATAAGGGGTCACTAGTGAGGTTATTCATGGGTATAACAATGGATTCCTTGCATGCATATCAAACCTTAGAGTAGTGGGAGATGGTGAATTAAAGAGGGGTACAAAATGGTATAAATTGCACCTCTAGGGTTTGTCAATATGCTTGAACCAAGCTAGAATCTCAATCTCATCTCTAATTCTAGATTTAATTTGTAATTCTTACTCAATAGATCGAAGCGCTAAGAGTTCCGGAAATTGTAAAAGAGTAAGGAAAAGCTTTATTGAGGTATGTATGGATAAAACCTCTTTTTACTAGAAATTGAGCTCCGTTGTCATTACGAAAGTATGGTAAGAGTTGAATTGATTAGTATATTAATTGTCATTACGTATTGATTCATTTGCATATATCTATATATATTCGTGAAAGATGTGCCTCAAGGTGAATAATGTACCAATCTTGATAATTAGAGAGTGATGAAAAGTACAGTTATGTGTTGAATTACTTGGGCTATAAGCCAACATCAGAACAAAGAACTATTCATGCTAGCTATGGGCTCACTTACCTGTGATTGCAACTTGAATTATCTTTGATATATGTGCCTATGATCACAACTTGTAAAATGAATATTGAAAAGGGAAAACGATGTGATGATGGTGGCCATGAGTGCCCATGAATTGTTATGATATGTGTGGGATAAAGATTTAGAGTTGTTGACTAGTAATGCCTCCAATAAGGTGACCTAGCTGATCGCGTCGTGATCGGACACCATTCCGCATACATGGTGGTAATGTGTTGATATTGAATTCCAGATAAGGGAAATGAAATATTGATTGAGAGTAACGCCTCCAATGAGGTGACCTAGCCGGTCGGGTCATGACCGGACTCCGCTTGAGATGGCGGTGGTATTGAGAATAATGATGAACACGTGATAGAAATGCCTTAATCTATGTTGTGGAAATTGTATGAAAGATTATATGAATTGCTTCTTTGATTTGCCCATATTATTTTCTTGTATCTGTTTGTTAGTTCTTTATAGTAAAAATGGTGCTTAGTTATACACACCGGTACAATTCAAATGTACTGATGTCCCTTTTGCCGGAGGCGCTAAATTCGTGTTATGATTGTAGGTGGCTCCATAGGGATAGTGTCGATCGTGTGTAGCGGAGCGTTTTTCTACTCGAAGTCTCGGTGAGCCCCTTTTTCTTCCATGGGGCTATATGGTGTATCTTTCGTTATTACAGCTTTCCACTTTTGAGGTATAGCCGGGGCCTTATTGCCGGCATAGTTATGCTTATCTGTTGTATCCTTAGAGGCTCCAAAGACACTAGTGTGGGTTATTTACGGGTGTTCAGGGAGTCCACTATATATGTTGTAATCCTAAACTTGTGATCTCTATAAACTATAACTCTTATAGAATCCTTGAAGCTAGCTTATGTACGGTAAATCTTTGTGATATGAAATGAACCAATGATGTAGTATGCACCATGTATTCTCGTCTAAATTAGCGAAAGGCATGGGTTCCATATTCATATTGATTTGGGGTAGAAAGTGTTCGGTAAAGCTTGCTCAGTCGGGTTCACTTGATTGAGCGCCGGTCGCGCCTCCCGGGGTTGGGGCGTTACAACCTTTGTGGTTGTTGATAGGACCAGTTGTAGTATGAAAAGAGACAGAATCATTTGTAATGCTTGGAATGGGAGCAGAAGTCTCTTTCTGTTTTTCATCATGTTGAAGCATAAAGTATGCTTTACTCAAGGAAGGAAGGGATGGCATCATCAGAATATTGCTTTTACAGGTGGAGTAAGATTCATTTAAACCACTAAGAAACTGGTATATCTTATGCTCCTCAATGAACTTAGGTAATGCACCACAAGAGAACACATGGCCAATATAATCAGTGGTAAGTTCATCCCATAGACCCCTCAATTTGGTGAAATAAGTTGCAATATCTAAGGATCCTTGGGAGGCTGCACTAAGTTCTCTTTGGATCTGGATGTATTTGGAACCATTTGAAGTACCACATCTTTCATTTATATAAGTCCAGATGTCCTTAGCAGTATCAAAACCCATGACACTATTAGCTATGTCCCTAGACAATGAATTAGTTATCCATGCAATGACTATGTCATTGCACCTTTCCCAAAATTGATAGTAAGGTGAATCAAATTGTGGTTTGGATATTCTACCAGTGATGAGACCTAGCTTATTTTTGGAAGAAAGTGCAGTCAACATGTTTTTATGCCAATTTACAAAACCAGTTCCATCAAATGGGGGAGACACCAGATGAATGCTCGAACTATCCGAGGGATGTACATAAAAGGGATGAGAGATAGGGATAGTGAATTCATTAAAACCCCCAATCGTAGAAGACGAACTTACTTCAGGACTACCCATACCAAAAACCCTATATTTGCAATGTTTACAGATAAATCCTAAGAATAGTAAAATTAGATCAATAACACTGTGATAGAAAGGGTTACCGTCCTCCTTTGCGACCTAAAGGAGTAAAAGCCTTGAAATTTGTTGAGGAAATCAGCAACAATATGCAACTGACTGTCGATCGAGCAAAACACAACCACTATTGTATATCAAAGAAACACCGCACAAATCGCAAACAAACACTGAAGAAGTCTAGAGATCAGCAAAAATACCCAATAGAAATGAAAATACTAAAACTTGACGGAACAGAATCTCCGGTGGAATCCGATAAAACTACTATCGATGAGAAGAGCAGAGCCAGAATCGATTGATTTTAGGCTCTGATAACATGTTAATGTGAGATATCACCTCACATTTTCTGGAAGAAATGAAATGGGATGAACCCTAACATGAATGAGGAGAGAGAGAAAAGAGAAAATATCTTGTGCTTGTTATTTTCTAGAAAGTTCTGTATCTTATTACTATGTTAATAAAATGAATGAGAACAAAATGATATAAAGAATTAGGCCGGGTATATAATTGGGCTAGCTTCTGTAAACTAAAACTATGTAGGCCCATTATGTAAGCCCAATATTGTCAACACATTATGCGTAGCTGCTGCATGAGACCAGTAACTCCCCCTGAGTTTAGATGCCCTTTGTTGTTGCTTCTTGCTCCAGATCTACGTGTATTCTAGGTAGGTGGATACCCAATAATTTCGTAACATTGACTCTTATCGTGGCCTATTTTCTAGCAGTGGTTGCACCTGGAATGCACGTTCTCCTTTGTTCCACTCTTTCCAGACAATGTGTTGGTATTTCCAGTAGTGTAGAAAGCTAAACCTTCATGCTTTGTCTCCCTCTGTAAGAAAACATTACGTCGACCTTCTCCCTAACGTCCGTGGCATATTTCTTCCTTAAGTTCACTAATGGATCAACAATAAGGATCTATGGTTTTAATGAATCATAAAGTCTTGAATCAAGGCCTATGAGGAACTAGTAAAATCGTTCCCCTTCTTGTATGCGTTGGTGGTCATTTTTTTCTTCCCAATTGCATTCAGGAAGCGAGTCGAGGTCGTTTAGCTCGTTCCATAGCGCCTTCAATTTGGTGTAGCAGCCAAGCACTGTTAGTCCATCTTGTATAAGCAAACTGATATTCCTTTTGATTTGGTAAATTTTTGGAGCCTTCCCTTGGAAGAAACTTTCATCTAGATCTACCCAAACTTCTTTTGCAGTTTCAGCATATGCTATGCTACTGTGTAAACCTTTGTCCATTGAATTGAATATCCATGATATGATAATGAAATTTCACGTCTCCACTGAGTTCGCCTCTTGATTTCTATCCTTCGGCTTTGTAATTGAACCATTCACAAAACCCAACTTGTTTTTGGACTGGAGAATTTTTCATGGCTCTACATCATGTTGCATAATCCGTTCCATCAAGCAGACATGAGGTAAGTAACATCCCAGGATTGTTTGAGGAACGAAGAAAAAATGGTGAATTGAAACCAATTGATTTCGGCTCTTCTCCTTTCGAGCCCATTGTTGATGCTTTAACATTGTTCTAAATGTTTAGACAATTAGGCTCTGATACCATTTAAAACTAAAGCAAAAGAATTGCAGTGAAACCTCCACTTTTCGTTATTCGCCATAGGCTCAATATATGTTTGTATACACGTTACAATAGAGGGCTACGGAAGCTAAGAAGAACTCTAAATACAGTAAAACTCTTACTATAGAACTTAGTTAGAATGTATTACATAGGAAATAGAGTTATATTTACAATATAACTCTACTAATAAAGTCCATGGACTTCCTTTCATCTAGGATCGATCTGAATCTAACTCAATAAATCTAATGGCTCACATATATGCAGAGGCAAACCCAGGATTCTACTGTCGACGGGCCACTATGACATTCAATATAAATTTATTATTGCTCATAAAAATTTTGTACGGGGACTAATGCATATATTTAATTATTTCTTGAAGACATTTGCAAGTATACATGAAGTTTTTGCTGAAGTTTCCGAGTGTTGGTGACCCCTCAACCCATAGTGTACTCCGCCTCTGCATATATGCCAACATGTGGCACTTAATTATCATATATGTAGATAGAGAGAGAGTGTGTGTGTATATACTTTCAAAGATTAAAGGTTGCACTACCAATCCCTAAATTATTGATAAACTTTTATTTTGGTACTTATAATATCTAGTTAAGTACATTAAACCTCAATTAGTTGACACATACACTTTTTATCCTTGTGCTTTTAAATCTTAAAAAGTTTAATGAAGCGTTGGTTGTATCTTGGTCAAGCAACCAAAGGATGATGGCCAAGAACCGTACGATGCCTATCAAAGAGCGAGAAAGATTTGCTAAACGGTTGTCAACCAGCACCGAAGGTTACAAAACTTAATAATTATTAAATGATGTAATTGTAGTTTAAATTTATATTGTTACCTCATATTTGAGGGCAATATAAGTAAAGTAGACTTTTAATCATGAAAAAGACTTTTATCAAGGCTAAATACATATGCAGTTCCTTAAATTTACCCCAATTTTCATTAGATACATAAACTAAGAGTTGTAAATAATAATAACTTATTATAATAGATCAAATTATCGTGCTATAGTATATACTAGTAGAGCTGTCAAAATGGGCTAGACCAGCCCAAGCCTCGTGGGCTTTTAAATTTGGTGGGCTAGGGCGGGCCGGCCCTCCATCTATTTGGGCCTTAAAATGGCCAGCCCAGCCCAGCCCTAAGAGGGTCGCGGGCTAGGGCGGGCCGACCCTTCAATTTTTTTAGAAAGAAATATTTCTCCATATCTTTAGATATTTTTCGTGATATAATCTCTTGATCATATGAACGACTTCATTTTATTTAGAGTGTACAAGAATCTTGATATTTGACAAGGAATATCGTAATTGAAATGCAAACTCTCTATATCTCTAGCTCTTCTTTTTTTAATGTTACATGAATATTTCTTATTACTTTTATTTCACTTTTCTTAGGTTCAGGAATTGCTTTAATAAGTTTATATGTTAAGGTTTAACATTATTTTTCGATTTCATCATTATAGTCCATGAAATTCTTAAAATTCATGATATTTTCTAGTATCGACAATTTTTTGGGTATTAAAATTTGACCTTTTTTTATACTGAAGAGAAATTTAATAATTAATAATAATTAAAGTAACCAAACTGATCATTGGCTACTTAAAATAATATTTTTTTTGAAAAAAATATTATTGGCCACTTAAAACTTTCCTAGTTCATCGTTAATTAAGTTAAAGAAAAATTAATCTTGTCATACTACATGCATATCAAAATATAAATTCTAGTTGATATGGAAAGGCAAATAAACAATCTAAGGTTTGAAAATGGGGATTATACTTAATAATTTTTTAGTTTTTACTTTTTCTAAATATTTAAATTTTAATATAATTAATTTTTGGCCCACGGGCCGGCCAAGGCCCAGCCTCGATCAAGCCTCACGAGCCAGCGGGCTGACTTGGGTCAGGCTTATAAGCCTCGGTTTTAAATGGGCTAAATAAATCTCAACCCAGCTCTACCTAAGTAGCGGACTGGGTTTGGCTGGCCTCACGGGCCAAACCCATTTTAACGGCTTGTCACGACCCCAAACCGGACTCGGTCGTGGTGGCGCCTCTCGTGAAGACAAGGCCAGCTAATAAAATTCTCAAATTTAGTTTTAACATTTAATAAGTCAACTTAAGTCATTTATAATGATAAATCCCCAACAGTTACAGATTTAGCGAAATAAAACAAGTGTAGAAATGAACATAGCCCGATATCGGGGTGTCACAAGTCATGAGCATCTACTACAACGGTCTAATCACATCAAGACCGAATGGTCGGAAAAATCATAAGAATACATAAGGAAGAATAAAGAGGGAGAAAGCAGAGCCGCGATCACCAGACAGCTACCTTGCTAACTCTAATGAAACTGCCACCAAGCTCAAAAAATACCTAGATCTGCACACAAGGTGCAGGGAGTAAAGTAAGTACTCCAACTCAGTGAGTAACAATCATAACTAATGACTGAGTGATAAGAAATCACGAAAAGTGCATCAATATGCTATATAGAAGTAGTACAAAACCAGTAAGAAAGCAATGAAGCTGTGAAAACTCTTAAAGCATCTCAGCTCAGTTTAACCTTCTTTTAAAATGACTTTTTCAACAGTTATGCAAATAAATGCAAGGAAATTAGTGCAGATAGGCACAAAAAATTAGCCCATCGAGCACAGATACTCATTTAAATAGGTAAATAACAGACAAGTAGGAAAGATAAGCTCATAAAGTTCGCCCCTCGGGCTATATCTCACATCACAATGGGTACCCGCACACACTGGGGATGTACAGACTCCTGGAGGGGCTCCTTTATGGCCCAAACGCAATATCAAGCCATCTCGTGTCATCATCACTAGACTATCGGCCTTATATCAATCAAATCACCTCATGGCGTACATATCTCATGCCATCGGCCTCATAATCAAAATTAGTGTATCACCGCTGCGGCATGCAGCCCCACCCAAAAGCATCCTCAAAATACAAGCCCTCAGCCTTACTCATTCAAAATCACATAAGCCACGCAGACAATAGTAAAATAGTATTTCTCAACCCAAACATCATTTAAAATATTATTTAAGTATTAAACTGAGTAAACATGGCTGAGTATAAAAATAGTGGGAAAATAACATGACTGAGTTCAATTATAAAGTCAAAGCAGTGAAAAAATATTGATAAAAATCCCCGAAAAGTTCAAACAGTTGGCACAAAGCCCAAATATGGCATTCAGTCCAAATAATGATGATAGCAAATAGATTCCGGTCAAATACACAGTAAAATAATTATACGGGATGGACTACATCATAATCCCCAACAGTGCACGATCCCACGCTCGTCATCTAGCGTGTGCGTCACCTCAATATAGCACAACGATGTGCAATCCAGGGTTTCATACTCTCAGAACGTCTATTACAATCATTACTCACCTCGATCCAGTCCAAACTCTAGCCCGCGATGCCTTTTCCCTCACAAATCGACCTCCGGATGCTTTAAATCTAGCCACAATCAGAACATGACCATTAAAATATGCTAGGGGGAATAAAGCCCACTCGAAAATATTTAATTTAAATAAAAGTATCCCGAAATTGCTCAAACCGGCCCCCGGGCCCACGTTTCGAAACTTGATAAAATTAACATCAATGGAATCCTCATCCTCTCACGAGTTCGTACATATCAAGAATACCAAAATACAATCACAAATGGCCCCTCAAATCCATAGATTAAGGTCTCAAATTTCCAAGCCCTAAACCCCCAATTTTGCTACTAATTTTCCATAGATTTCAAGCTTTAAGATGTTAAAATTCATCATAGAAACAAGTTTAGGGTCCAAAAATCTTACCTCCACGTCTTGAATTCCCTCTTCAAATAGCTATCCCAAGCTTCCTCCCGAATAAAATATGGTGAAAACCCACTCAAAATCGCGAAGGGTGAAATATATATATTCTGACCCAGGCATTTTCGCATCTGCAGTCACTCTACCGCATCTGCGGTTCCGCTTTTACGGCCAATAAACTGCTTCTGCGGTTTCCACTTAAACTGCCCACTCCGCATCTGCGATGAAATATCTGCATCTGCGCCTTCGCAGATGCAGTCCCACAACCGCTTCTGCGGTTTCTACCAACCTCACCAGCTTTCCCTTCTGTGACCAATGCTCCGCATATGCGGTGTTGCACCTACGGTCCCCAATCCGTAGGTGCGGAAATAATAGAAGCAGAAAATCTGCAGCTTCTTCAAAAATTCCAAACTCTTCTTCAACCATTCGAAATCACCCCGAGGCCCCCGGGACCTCCATCAACAACACAAACATACCCCATAACCTTATTCAAACTTGTATCAATCTTCAAAACACCTCAAACAACCTCAAATCAACCAAAACACTTCGGATTCAAGCCTAAGTTTCCAAAATCATCCGAGTTTCGCTTTTGATAAAAAAAACCAATCAAACCATGTCTGAATGACCTAAAATTTTGCAAACACATCCCAAATGCCACAATGAAACTATTGAAACTTCCAGAATTCCATTCCAGACTCTATATCAAAATCTCACCTATCAACCGGAAAATGCCGAAATCTCATTTTTGCCAATTCAAGCCTAAACCTTCCACGGACTTCCAAAATGCATTCTGATAACGCTCCTAATTCTTAAATCACCTAACGGAGCTATCCAAATCATAAAAATTCTTATCCGAGATCATATACAAACAAGTCAAAACTTGGTCAAACCTTTCAAATTTCAAGCTTCAAACTGAGAATTGATATTCCAAATTCATTCTAATTCCCCTGAAAACTAAAACCAACGATTTACATGAGTCACAATATATCACACGGGGCAAGTCATGCCCGAGAACTGGCGAGCAACATGCAAAATCTCAAAACGGCCGGTCGGGTCATTACATCCTCCCTCATTTAAACATATGTTCGTCCTAGAACGTGCCCAGAGTTGTTCCAAAAACCAACCAATCGCCGAATAACCTTACCACGCATATACCCAAGGTGATCCCACATCACCCTATCTCATATAGGTCCGATAACATATTGTAATTGAAATTTCACAAGTCAATCTAGCCCATAAACCATAGAACCACATTTCCACTTCTGAAATAATCACTACGATCAGAATCTCACATTTATATTGTGAATAAGTCCGAACAAGCTGTAACAAACCATATCTGTAACCTCAAGTGCAATTACATGATATACCACCCACTTCAAACACTTGTAGCGATAACTTCTAATCACAGCAGTTGCATACAACAATCGATTACCGGTAGAAAACCTCTTATCAACTAAATTCTTATTCCAATGCTTTCATATACTGCCAATGATGAATAAAACACACAGTAAGCCATAACCATTTCTCAGATCAACCAATCATGAAGCCACTTCTCTTTTGGCAAGGACCATAGCAAATTTCTGGGCTGAACCTCGATTTGTCTTTCCAACATGTTGAAATCGAATCTGTTCATATTCCTTAAAAATCCCAATGATCTCATCTAATCCAACACAACCACTCTGGTGATATGACACATTAATGCTATCTAAGGCCACAACTCGTGCAATCCACACACCGAAAGCAACAATCCGAACATACCTAGATCATGAAAATGATTCAACTGAAAGAGTTGTATCGTAAGCTTACCAGAACTACTGCACAAAATGCTGAGAACCCATCACAAGTCGTAGAAACAGAATACGTGAATCTGACCTGAAGGGTCATACCTCCACCTAACTTTTCTGCAATGTGCAACCCTATCCAAACACTGGTCCACATGAAACACCTCAAGTCACTATGCTCGAAATCGACAACCGCGCGCAATTTGATGTCTGGAACCAAAGCAAATCATCATACCCACGGTGAAGTAAATAACATACACCACACAAACCCGAAAGGACATAACCGATACGCCATTCATCGAGCAACACCCAATTACTCTTCCCGCTCGACTTCCACCATGGAACCCCATAAGACCATAACCTATGTGACTTTAACCAACAAGTCATAACGCCTCGCAACACAGAAAGGTAACTCATAGATCTCCCCAGATTACTAATAAGCTCAATAACAATCGAATCGACACATCCCTTAACATTACAACTCAGAGCCAACCAAGTGGACTCAAGTTAGAATACTCATCCACATTGGCTTGCCAATGGACCCCTTATCAAGGAAACCCTGAATATGCTCCCTCAACTCCTTTAAATCTGTCGGTGCCATACGATACGGTGCCCGACATCAAATCAATACCAAAATCAACAACCTTGCCTGGCAACATGCCCGGCCTCAAGAACACATCCGAAAAGTCCCTCACCACTGGAACTAAGTCAATGGTAGGAGTCTCTACACTGACATCCATCACAAAAGCCCAGATAATAAAAGACAATCCTTCCCAGCCATCCGCTGGGTCTTCGAAATATAGAACCACCCTATTACGAACATAAAATCTGTCGAACCTCGCCACTCAATCCGTGGCATTCCCAGCATAACCAACATCGCCACCTTAGCGCAATAGCTCAGAGTGACACAACGTTGAGACAACCAGTCTATACCCAATATCACATCCAAAATGTAACATACCAAGCAGCAAAAGATCCACTCAGGTCTCAAAACCCCAATAGTCACTATACAGTGCCGATATACACGACCCACAACCACAACATAACATGTTTATGAGAACTTCCCGTCTCCAAATCCATATAGCACATGAGTCATTATATCCAATCCCAATTCCACTATCCGAATACATACCACACCTCTAATACCCAATCATTCTACGAGAGATACTCTAAAATTCTTCTGTGATACCAAGAAAACTCGAATATCAGCAGTCGATCTAACAAGAAGGTGTCGCAATGCTACCAAAGTACCATCAACTTAATCACATTGCCTTTTCTTGAAATATATTCACTCGTCAAATCATCCCAATTAGCAATACTATTTCCTTAATCATCTTAAGATCATTCCTCTAATCGTCTGAAGCACATTTCTCTAATTATCTGAAGCCACCCGCTGCCTAAGAGTTTTATGACCTTCCTTTCAGAATTGAACCCTAACCTTACACACGCAATCTCCGTCCTCCCAAACATACCTCATATACCATACCATCCTAGGATAACATGAAGACTTTATATCCCTTCCGAGCCACAAGCAGCTATGTACTCAACTAGCTAAGAACTTTCCAGTGACTCCATCTAGAAGAAAATCACTATACATCACATGCTCCTCATGCTCGTAGAAACTACGCATCTCTACCTGTGGTAGAAACCATCAAGAACGCTCTGAATTCTATTTGCACAACGCTAATTCGTCAAGACTGAATCCTTTTAACTTAATCCAGCTACACAGGCCACTAAAACCCAATAGCATTGCTGTGAAACACTTGTATAACTCATTACCTCCTAATCATCTAAAGAGCTAATCATATCCTTGCCATACTGATTCGGCCTACTACCAATCGATCCCAACTATCCAAGTTTCTATGATTTCACCTTCAACTTGATATTCTTTCTTGTTATAGCATCACAATTTCTCAACCCAGGCTCGCCACACGAGACCCAAGCATAATACTGCACAGTCTAAGGCTCATAACCTGCTGAACTCTCTTTCAAATATTCCCAAAAGCACCACATTCAAAATATCTACCCTGAAAAGACTTCCTGCGAATATGAAGACATTACTTTCCTAATACTGATTTATAGAATCCCATAATTGATATAGAAATGACACAAGTCTTCACACCCTCCAGCGCAAACCTCAGTTTCTAAACAAATTATACACCTGAAAATCTCCAATTATTACATGTAAAACTTTGAACGCATTAGAACCATTCTCTAGAGTCATCCAGTCCACCCAAACTGCAATTAGCCCGATCTAAATAACCGAACAACCTGTGCCTCATTAGCACTTCTGACGCTGCAACATATACCTTACCTTGATGCAACCAAGCCACTTTCTTTTCTATGCATCAAGAATTATTTATCAACAACAACTCAAGATATTCCGTGATTCTCAAATACCTATGAAGCATGATATAACCTTACCTTAGTCGAAAACTTTCCTTTACTCGAGCTATCCTCGAGCTCAATCTCCGCAAACCATAACTGATTCACCAGCACGCCTCAAACTGGTACCAACATAGCACATAATTGTGCAATAAGCTAATCCATAGCAAACTCCCCCACTTGGCTCGAAGCCATAGATTAAACACACATAATAACTCATAACACATATACTTTATTGCTGCCATAATACCATAGTGAGATTAACCCAATCCTTCATAAGCTCGTGGAACACAGACCATTTAGTACTTCATATCTTCTGCAAATCTCGTGTTCACTCTCGTAGTAGCCAAGTCTACTCTCCTGAGAAACTCAAACTCTAATTGTAAAACATATATTTCCCTGGTAACATAAATCTTCCAATAAATGACATAAGAGATTATGCAAACTTCATAAAAATTCGTAGGAGATAACCCACCTGCTTTGCCTCAAACTAACGTTTATGTATACCTTCCACCGTCATACTCATTACACAATCACTTAGTCTTTCTGAGTCTGAACTCATACCGCAACATGAAATTTACTTCACTCCCAACTAGGAAACATGAAAAAATTCTTCACCCACCCATAACTCGGGGCTATAACTCAAATCAAGATGAAAATCAAGCACCTAATAGTTCTTCTATCCTCCAGCAAACCCTTCTTGTCGTTTCCAAATCATATGAATACATCTCGCATTCACAACATACTCATCGCATGGCCATTCCGCCATCACTTCTGCTATTAGGGACACTACCGAACATACAAGTTCAAAAACACGTACTCATACAATCAACACCTCGGTGCTCAAGCTATAGGCAAAAATCTGGCCTCGAGTCCTCCAAACTGGTCCAATATCAACACACAAAGATCACACCTCGTCCCTCGATCAGGGAATCATAAGCCATCGATGCACATCTAATATCGAGCGCTCATGTGGGCATACGAACGTGTGGAAGGAATTTCAAGAGTTACTTTTCAAGTTGAATCAAGGACGCACGATAGAATTCAAGAATGTGAAGTTTTTCCTAAAGGTTCTGCAACCTCTCGAGGATAAATACAGACGTCTCCGTACCGATCCACGAGACTCTACTAAACCTGCTCATGACTCGTGAGACCTATATAACCTAGGCTCTGATACCAACTTGTCACGACCCCAAACCGGACCCGGTCGTGATGTCGCCTCTCTTGAAAATAAGGTCAGCCAATAAAATTCCCAAATTCAGTTTTAACAGTTTAATAAGTCAACTTAAGTCATTTATAAGGATAAATCCCCAACAATTACAGATTTAGCGAAATAAAACAAGTGCGGAAACGAACACAGCCCGACATCGGGGTATCACAAGTCATGAGCATCTGCTACAACTGTCTAATCACATCAAGATTGAAATGATCAAAAAAATCGCAAGAATACATAAGGAAGAATAAAGAGGGAGAAAGCAGAGCCGCGATCGCCAGACAGCTATCTTGCTAACTCTAATGAAACTATTACCAAGCTCAGAAAATACCTAGATCTACACACAAGGTGCAGGGAGTAAAGTGAGTACTTTCAACTCAGAGTGTAACAATCATAACTAATGACTGGGTGATAAGAAATCACAAAAAGTGCGTCAATATGTTGTATAGAAGTAGTACAAAACCAGTAAGAAAGCAATGAAGCTATGAAAACTCTTAAAGCATCTTAGCTTAGTTTAACCTTCTTTAAAAATAACTTTTTCAACAGTTATGCAAATGAATGCAAGGCAATTAGTGCAAATAGGCACAGAAAATCCGCCCCTCGGGCACAGATACGCATTTAAACAGGTAAACGACGGACAATTAAGAAAGATAAGCATATAAGGTTCGCTCCTCTAGCACAATGTCAACAAATCCGCTCCTCGGGCAATTTCTCAGAATAATACCAGCCCCTTGGGCAATCACATAGAATAATACCAGCCCCTCGGGCAATCACGTAGAACAATACCATCCCCTCGGGTTATATCTCACATCACAATGGGTACCCGCGCTCATTGGGGATATGCAGACTCCTGGAGGGGCCCCTTACAGCCCAAGCACAATATCAAGCCATCTCATTGCATCATCACTAGGCTCTCGGCCTCATATCAATTAAGCCACATCATGGTGTACATATCTTAAGCCCTCGACATCATAATCAAAATCTGTGTATCACCGCTGCGGCGTGCAGCCCAATCCAAAAGCATCCTCATAACATAGGCCCTCACCTTACTTAGTCAAAATCGCATAAACCACTCGGGCAATAGTAAAACAATGTTTCTCAGCCTAAACATCATTTAAAAGATCATTTAAGTATTAGAACTGAGTAAACATGGCTGAGTATAAAAACAATGGAAAAATAACATGACTGAGTTCAAGTATAAAGTCAAAGCAGCGAGGAAATATTAATAAAAATCTCTGAAGTGTTCAAATAGTTGGCACGAAGCCCAAATATGACATTCAACCTAAATAATGATGATAGCAAATAGATTTCAGTAAAATACGCAATAAAAAATCATTCGGGATGGACTACGTCATAATCCTCAACAGTGCACGACCCCACACTCGTCATCTAGCATGTGCGTCACCTCAATATAGCACAACGATGTGCAGTCCGGGGTTTCATACTCTCAGAACATCATTTACAATCATTACTCACCTCGATCTGGTCCAAACTCTAGCCCGCGATGCCTTTTCCCTCACGAATCGACCTCCGAAAGCTCCAAATCTAGCCACAATCAGAACATGACCATTAAAATATGCTAGGGGAATAAAGTCCACTCGAAAATATCCAATTTACATAAAATAAATCCCGAAATTGCTCAAACCCGGCCCCTGGGTCCATATCTCGGAACTCGATAAAAATTAATATCAACGGAATCCTCATCCTCTCACGAGTTCGTACATATCAAGAATACCAAAATTCGATTACAAATGGCCCCTCAAATCCCTATATTAAAGTCTCCAATTTCCAAGCCCTAAACCCCCAATTTTGCTACTGATTTTCCATAAATTTCAAGCTTAAAAATGCTAAAATTCATCATAAAAATAAGTTTAGGGTCCAAAATCTTACCTCCATGAACTCATCTTGAATTCCCTCTTCAAATAGCTCTCACAAGCTTCCTCCCGAATAAAATATGGTGAAAACCCTCTCAAAATCGCGAAGGGTGAAATATATATATTCTGACCGAGGCATTTTTGCATCTGCGGTCACTCTACCACATCTGCGGTTCTGATTTTACGGCCAATGAACCGCTTCTGCGGTTTCCACTTAAACTGCCCACTCCGCATCTGCGATGAAATATCTGCATCTGCGCCTTCACAGATGCAGTCCCACAACAGCTTCTGCGGCTCCTGCCAACATCACCAGCTTTCGCTTCTGTGACCAATGCTCCGCATATGCAGCGTCGCACCTGCGGTCCCCAATCCGCTGGTGCGAAAATACAAGAAGCAAAAAATTTGCAGCTTCTTCAAAAATTCCAAACTCTGTCAACTATCCAAAATCACCCCGAGGCCCCCGGGACCTCAACCAACAGCACAAATATACCCCATAACCTTATTCAAACTTGTATCAATCTTCAAAACACCTCAAACAACCTCGAATCAACCAAAACACATCGGATTCTCTTCCGAGTTCCACTTTTGATTAAAAAAACTCAACCAAACCACGTCCGAATGACCTAAAATTTTGCACACACTTCCCAAATGCCACAACGGAACTACTGCAACTTCCGAAATTCCATTCCGACCTCTATATCAAAATCTCACCTATCAACTGAAAAATGCGGAAATCTCAATTTTGCCCATTCAAGCCTAAATCTTCCACAGACTTCTAAAATGCATTCCGATCATACTCCTAAGTCCCAAATCACTTAACGGAGCTAATTAAATAATAAAAATTCTAACCCGAGATCATATACAAACAAGTCAAAACTTGGTCAAACCTTTCAAATTTCAAGCTTCAAACTAAGAACTGTTCTTCCAAATTTATTTTGATTCCCCTGAAAACCAAAACCAACGATTTACATGAGCCACAATACATCACACGGGGCAAGTCATGCCCGAGAACTGACGAGCAAAGTGCAAAATCTCAAAACGGTTGGTCGGGTCATTACATTGTTCTATATACTAGTATAATTTAAAGGAAAATTTTCGTTCATGATTTTGTTCTATATACCATATAGGAAACTATATTACGAAAAATGTTCATGATTTGCAAATTACCGGCCGTGCTAAAAGTTTTTCTACAAAATATAAATACCTCATTTAAAATAAAATCCTGTTAGTTGTACAATTCCTTTAATAGGGGCGTGAATGTTGGGATATTAAGGATTCTTCCACATTTTATTAAACGCAAAAATTAAATTTCGCCTGTTTCTCTCCAAAATTCACTACTTTGTTTTTACGGCAATACTATGTTTCACTGATTTTTCTGATTTCACAAATTAAAAGTGACTAAATTAGCTAAAATTCTTCTGTAACAACCGCAATTATGTCAAAAATCCTAATTATGCTTCAACTGAATGGGAATTGGGATAGCTATGTGAGACATAGAGACTTTCAGGTCGATGGAATTGTAGTCGGCGAAGAAGTGAGTTATAGCCTATTGAATTCTATGTATAACAGTACATGATTTCAATTTGGAATTGAGTATCACCAATCCAAACATAGTTGCATGTTTGTTCTGTTACATTACTATCGAATTTTCGTGGTATATTACTTATCTACAATTTTTCTACAAAAAAATTACATGTAAAAGTCTCTCTCTCTCTCTCTCTCTCTCTCTCTCTCTCTATATATATATATATATATATAAATTTCATTCTATCTACAATAAAACTACATATAATTTGTAGCTCAGTATGGAATACAGAATTTCAATATTAAATTAACTACAAAATATCTACAAAAGGCAAAAGATAATTTGTATATATTTTATATTCTGATTGTATATGAATTTTTTTTATTTGTAATGTAATTGTAGGTGAGGGTTTCGACAAATCATATCCATACAATGATAGATGGTGTGAAGCACTATATTATTTGTATTGAAAATAATAGATGTAGCTGTGGGCAATTCCAGCTTGATGAACTTCCTTGTGTACATGCTTTCGCTGCTTCAAGGCACAAGAATGAGTCTTATGAAAACTGTTGATGAGTTCAGGAGAATTATATTTGATGTGTAATAGTTTAGGCACCTTCAACTCTTAATGTAATTAGTTTGAAATTGCTTTGTTTAATTAGTATTCTGTATTGAGTTAATACTTTCATAGCTTGATTGGTTTGTAAATGATTTCTATATATATAATACACAATTATTTTAATATCTCTAGCACTTATTGATAGTTGTTAATGATCCTTACAAAGTATCTACAAAATAACTACATAATTTGGAGTTGACAGAGTAACTACATAATAATTAAGTTGAAAAATAGTTAACCAGTAACAATATTAGATCAAGTACTGTTTACTTTCAACAAGTGAAATATAAAAACAACATAATATTTTTCCATTGTTCGAACTAGTATACTGGATAAAATTAAAAAAAAAACAAAGGGTAAAATAATAGTAGCACAAATCTGCTACAATTAAACTTCAACAATCTTGTTCATAAACTTGTCTACTAGCTTTCTACAAAACTAGCTGCAAGTAAACAATTTAACTACATGTTCCATACAAAAAATTACAACTAATTCTTCTTCCTCCAGACTTGTATTTTTTCGTTCACAACAGGTGCATTTTTTTCCTTGCTAATCTGCCAGTCACCTCACTTTCACTAATTGCACCATTCTCTTACTTCTTCCTAGCGTAGTCCCACAGTGGCGCTACATAGCTTCTATGATGTTGCACCAATCTCTTATTAATACACTACTCCCAACTAAAAAATAATATATTTACATTTGTCACACAAATATATCTACAATATATCTACATAATACAGTTAATTTGGCTAGGAATGTTAGGGTCACATAATGTCTAAAATCTAAGCACCCCATTATCAACATTATGGGATGTAAAATAATGTCCATTTTGCATAAAATATAAATAATCTCACATTATTCATTGCTTAAAAAACATAGATACATTTTCAATTTATATAAAAAATAACTACAAAAAAAACTACAAAATATCTACAATTTTAAACAGGTCAATATATGTACAATTAATCTTCAAAATGAAGACAAATAATCTACAAAGAAGAAAAAATACATATTATGTAGATTTTTAACAACTAAAATAAACGAAATAACTAGTGAAGAAATTACTAAATTCTTACCTTCACCAATGACTGTTTTCGAACATTTTTAGGAGATTTAACACTAGGGGATTTTTTTGAATTTTTCTTCTTTTTGGGAGTTTTTGAACTGGGAGACACCTTCACTTTCTTTCCAGGTTTACTGATGGACACATCTTCTACAAAATCATCATCTAACAATATCTCTTTTCCTTTTTTTCACTTGTTTAATTGGCCTCGAAGATTCTCCAGCATCGAAATTGTGTTTTTGTTTAGTTCTAGCTTCAGACCTGATTTGATGCGGAGAAAGACTATGCTTCTTATCTATAATTGCATGTGCAGATTCCATGATTTTTGGTGAATGTGGTGATAATACACCCAAATCGAAAGAAGGTATATCAGCTTCTCCAGTTTTTTTAGGGCTGTACTTTGAAGGTTTGTTCTTATTCATTGAGAAAATTTGAAGCTGAAGTAAAATGTGTATATGAACTTTGAAAACTTAAAATTGGACGCTAATGGTGGGGTCACATATTTTTCTCTGGTTTAGCAGAGGAAAATATGGGAAAGAAACGTTGGTGTGGGATGATACGTGGGTGAGGGTGTGGGTTTATATGGTATATAATTAATAATTAGGTATACTAGATGTAATTATATCAAACCTTAAATATTGAGGATAATATAATTTACTATATGTGAGCACGTGATTTTTGCCTCACGTGAATTACTCCCATAAAAATCAAAACAAAATTGTTTGTTTTATTGTTTGAAGTCTTGTGAAATTTTGTGGTATTTTGTGTTATTATTTGCAATTCGTCTGTGCCTGTGTATTTTATTCAATCAATGAAAAATACAAAAAAATATGTTGTATTTGTATTTAAGATTTAATTTTACATTTTTATGGTTGATTAAGAAAATTATTGTTTTATAAAAATGAAAAAGAATCACAAAAAAATAATGTATTTTTTGCATTTTTAGTGTTTAAAGTCAAAATTGTGTGATTTGGAATTTAATGGTTTTGTGAGAACTATTAGTTAGAGCTAATTAGTATTTTAAAGACAATTTGGTTTTATAATTTAATTTAGGATTTTAGGTTTTGATTTTGGGACATAAATAGAAAAGGAAAAAGAATTAAATAGAAAAGGAAATTTGGGCCAAATCCCCAGCCCAAACCAAAAATCAGTCAAAAACCCATGCAAAATCGTCCCAGACCCGCCCTGAACCAGTCAGGTCTCCAGTTTAAGCCAAACGACGTCGTTTGGATAAGCTGGGATCGGGACCATCGATTTTATTTGATCTAACGGTCCATGGGCTCGCCCATTACCCGAACCCGTATCCCATACCCGATCCAGCCTCGCCCCAATCTAAACGACGCCGTTTTTAAACCCTTTTGATCGGAGCCATTGATTCCATTCAATCCAACGGCTCACGATCAATCCCTCATTTAATTACCCAACACCCTTTACCCCTACCCAAACCAACCCCCCACCCTCGCCCCACCCCAATTTCCTTTCCCCTCCCCCATCTCCAGAGACCCCTCCCTTACACCGCCGCTGACCGCCCGCCGGAAATCGCCCACGGCAGCGGTCAGTCACCAATGGCCTCCAAGTTAACACCAAACCTTCCTCTCGACCTCCCCATCCCAGACCTCAACACCATTTCCTTCAAAACACCCTAGAACTCTTCAAATCTTCGTTCAAAATTCCAAACCCTAGCGCCGCTACAGTTTTTTTAGTGGCGGCGCCGGCTCCGTTTAGTCCCATCATAACACCCTAAAAATCCCTCACCTTCCTCTTCCCCAATCTACAATCCTTTTCCCTCGAATATGAACTGAACCCTTCGAATTTCCAATCTAGGGTTCGAGCCTTAAAGACCCAAAGCCAAAATCAGATATGCAAGGCTATTCCTTCAAGTTTTCTTAAGCATTCAGGGTCGGTTTGGTCCCAAAATAACGTTGTTTGCTTGTTCTTCGTAAGGAACAAGCAGACAACATTACTTGGGGACTCAATCGGTTATCAATCGCGAGTTCGAGTATAGGTTGGTGAGTTCTCTTATTTCTGTTTATTCGTTCTTATGATTTTGTAGTTTTGATTCTTCCTCATTTCTTCTCTTCTTCTGCGGTCAATTGAATTGAATTGAGTTTTCTTGTTGTGACTGTTTCTTGGTCTGTTTGGTTTGTGTCAATAGCATGCTTAGTTTCTGATTTCATTCTTTTATTTAGCCACCTAGTTTAATTTAATTAGGTTATTTTGGTTTAATAGCTTAGTTAAATTCTTGTCGAGTGCTTAAGATTAATTAGTTCATCCACTTTCTTTTGTTATTTTAATTACATTTTAAGGGTTCAGGGTTTCTTCGGTGAAAAATTTTGGTCAGTCCTCAAATTTGTGAATCTCTGAATTGGGATAGTTCAACCCACAATCTGATTTGGTTCAGGGGGTAATAACAGAAGTTTTAGGGGTCAATTTTGCTAGTGCTTACCTAATTAAGTAGGGGACTGCTACTTGATAAGTGGTGCACTACTAAACTTAATTTAAAGAGCACTAATTGAGTGGACAATTAAGTGGATAATTCAAAATTTAAAAGTTAAAATTATAGTGGTGAAAGCACTAGTTGTATGCCTATTAAAAGGCTGAAAATACAGAATAGGGGACACGGAAAAAATACTGAGAGAAAAACACACATTGAGACACATTGACACAAAGACAGACATGCGATAGTCAAAAGAGAGAATTGAAAGGGTGAAGTGGTAGAAAATCTTAAAAGACATTGAAAACACTCGGCCATACATACAGAAATACATACACATTAAGGAGCAGGAGGCTTTGAAAGTCAGAAGAGGAAAGGAAATAGAGAGTTTCTTTACACTCTGAAAATTGGATAGTTTGGAATCTGAAAGAGAAAAATATAGATTGATAGAAAGAGCTTAAGAGATTAGATTTAAAGCCAATTGAGAAGAACTTTGAACACAGTAGAATTCTAATAAATTGAGAGAAGAAATATTGAGAAGAGAAAAATCCAAAAAATACCATAGGTTCTACTTTTTCCATTGAATTTTCTGAGACTTTGAAGATTTTCATTTCTAAAACAATTCTTGAATAATCATAGGTTATAAATGATTTGAATTGGTTGGTTTTCAAATGTCCGGGTCAAGTTCTGACTGTATTTTGATTCCTAAGTATCATTTGGTCCTTCTACTGGGTTGAATTTGGCTGAAAAAACTGGCATCTTTTGATTTATTTTACTGCTGAATCCTGTTGTTACTGCTGCTTCTCCTTACCCCTCTTTACTCTCATTTTCGGGTATTCGTGTTACCTCCTAATGTATGAGAATGGATGAATATGAAGATTGGCTTTCTTAAATGGAAATTTGTACTGATGCAGTTTGTTATTAAATGTTTTTGCACTTCTTGAACTATTTAGCTTAGCTTGATCTTATTATATTTCTTTCTGTTAGCTCTTAGAATGGACTGTTGTAGTATTATTAGCTTAATAGCTCATTATGGAGCACCAAAGGTGCATGAAAGGTCGTGTTAAACATTTTGACATTGTCTGCAAAGTTGTAGGTGTTTATGAGATTGTATAATTAGTACATTTGGTGATCAATATATGGGCCAGCTTCTGTATTTGTATTGTTGAAAGGAACGTGTTCCAATTTAAGTTATAAATGTGATTATGTATAAAATCCATGGTAGAAAGGGAAGATGTGATTATATAGTTAGTTGTCTCAATGCTATTTCTTAATATGTGATTAAATATCTTATAAATGTGTTTCATGTTCGTGATTAGTTCGGCAGATTTGCAAGCGAATTGATTTAACAAGTTATACTATGCATCATTAGTCATGTGTTTTGTTGGAGGGTATATGCTGTTGGCTCTAATATAAGGTCATATAGGCTTAATTTGTTGAGTTTGTTTATGTCACATTTAAGTTCGATCTAGCATGTGAAGTGTTGAATATGCCTAAAAAAAAATTCTCTAATTAGTTTCTAGCGTTAATAATTTAATAAATTTGTTTGTTGTTGACGGAAATTCACATGTTAGCAAAGTAGTAAGCCATGCCTAACGTGATGGCATCAGCAGCGAGATTGTCTTAATGTGCCGTTTTGTCCGTTTGATCGCTCTGTAGAAAGTCCAAATGAATTTAAATATCGAGAAAAGTGCAAAGCAATCATGTATGTAAATCTGCCCAAATTTCTAGTTTAATTGATTGCTTGAAATCCTGTCTTGGTCGCTTAGTTTATTGGCTTTTATAGCCTGTTTGGCCAAGCTAGAGAAATCAGCTTATTTTGAGAAGTACTTTTTTTAAAAGTGCTTTTGAAAAAAATATTTTTGGGGAGAAGCAGTTTGTGTTTGGCTAATCAGTCTGAAAAGCACTTTTGAGAAATAATTTGTGTTTGGCCAAGCTTTTTAGAAAGTGCTTTTAAGTGTCAAATTACGAATAAGGACATGA
>MU682599.1:113822-156168 GCA_026770625.1 Nicotiana glauca
GGGGTTAAGGAAGCGGGGCAAGCAAGTGGGGATAAAGGATGCATAATCAGGATTTTAGCTATTGTTTCATTGATTTCTGGAGAAAGGACACTTACCTTTGTTCTTCTAATGCTGCAGTCGTGCAATGCCTCATATCAAGACATTTCTACGTTACAACGGTCAATCATTAGCGTAAGACTCCTGAGACTCTGCTTGGAGATTTGATTTCCCCAGTAGACTTCAATGTCACATGATTGCTTTTGTTAATGTTCGTTTTCTTTCTCTGATAAAACAGGTGGTTATTGCTTACTTCGTCAAATCTCAGCAAAGCTGCGTGGGGAAGTCTTCAGAAAAATAATTCTCAGTTGATGATTCGTTCCTATGAGGTATTTTTTTTTTCTATCTGAGTGACTAGAAGCATTCAAGAGACGAACTGACAAAGATAGCGATGATATTTAATTAGTAAAGAGTTCCAAATTTGTTCCTGAACTAACAACTATTGCTTACTTTTGCCTTCCGTTACACTATGCCAACAAGAATGCACTTGCCATTAAGAACCACTTTTGCCCTTTTTTTATCCACGACCCTCTTGTGCATTTTAATCAGTCCTAGCGTTATAAGCCACTGCAATGTATGTGGACACGTGGAGAAATTCCCCCTTTACACATTTCCCCTAATGTTGAATCATATCTTTCTTTTGGTGATAGTTTTCATGGATTAATATTGATATCTTGTTTATCCTTTAGTTTCAAAGCTCTTGAGCTTACTTTGTGATTGTAACTTGTTTCTGTCCTTGACAGCTAGGGGTGCTCTTTTTGCCATCTTCCGTCAAACGTGGCTGTGGATTTTCTTGTACAGATAATGGTGATCCATCAGAGGTACGACTATAATCTAGGTTTTTCGTGTTATTATTTATGCTTTATTAGGTTGATACTTATCATCCGGTTTTAAATTCTTTGGATTTACAGGAGGAAACTAGCATGCACGAAGGAAAAAGAATAAAGCTCGTAACTCTAGCTTGGAAAGGAAAGGAAAATGATGATTCTGCTGAAGTAGTGAAGTTGCCTGTGCCTTACGAGCTTCCTCCAAAACGATATTCCCCTGAAGGTCTTAGCTCTATATCTCTATTTTACTTCTGTTATACTGCTCTCAGATAGCATTAAGCTCACTGCATTTTTTGTTAAATGCAGATATTCCTTGGTCATGGGATCGCCGTTATACCAAGAAAGATGTTTATGGCCAAGTTTGGCCGAGACAAGTGAAGCTATACACTAATCAGGAGTCATGATGTTATCGATGATGGGATTATTGCGTTAGATGAAAAGTCTAATGACTTAATTATCAATTGACACTAGATTAGAGTCCTTGCTTTTTCTGTATATATTCTGCGATACGAATCTTTAGAATGTTAGTAAGCACCATTATGAGCTGATTTTCGGTAGACGGTTGATGAGCTCTTCGTCGGTTGGCACTAAATTAAAGTCCTTGCTTCTGTATATATTGTTAGACATGAATCTTTAGAATGTGTGCCATCTATCAGCTGGTTTTCCATATACAGCTGATATGTTTTCCCCACCCTGCCTTGTTCTTTTAGTTCTAGTCTTCTAGCTATTACTCGGATGTTTTCTTATCCTTCAAATTACCCAAGAATGTAACCATTTTTTGGAAACTGCTTTTGTTATTTGCATCTTTTAAGTGAATCCCTGATTCTTTACTCAGCTGATTTAAGCTGGATTCGAATATAAGAAAGTTTTAAGTTCTATACTCTGAATTTGTTCACTTACTAGGCAATTACATGTAAGTTTCTGAGCATTAATTATAGATGAAAAGTCATTGACAGTGTAAAAAATCTTAAACTTACACTATGTTATAATTCAAGCTCATGGCACATATTATTCGCATTGGCCTAAGTCCTAACGAACCTCACAAATTATATGGTTTCACTCTTCTCTTTTTCGATTTTCGATGTGAGATTTTTCTATCAACTTCATGCATGTGTAAAATCGAAGAAGTTGAAGAAGACGATATCAACTAAAAGAAAAGTTGATAGCAACTAAGCAGGAGACAGATCAACTGAAAAAGAAGTTAGACAAAGATGAAAAACAGAGGATTTATTACCTTGTTATTTGTGACGGCAAAGATGTCTCCGCATGATCTAATGTTCGAGCCATGAAAACAGCCATTAATGCTTGCATTAGGATAGACCGTCTACATCAGACCTCTAGGGAGGCGATGCAGGATGCTTTGTGCACTTTTTTTTTTTTTGTGAAAATATTTTTTACACCGTTAGCTGGCGCATACAACGTAAAACTAAAAAAGGAGAAAAAACTGCATTTAAAAAAAAAAAAAAACAGAGAGAATATGATATTGAGGTTGGCCACCATGCACGGGTCCTAATAAGCGTCAACTTATTGTAATAACTGAAAGATAATTTTGGAAGCTCAGATTCCATAAAAAAGAAGAACAATCCAAGTGTTTGATCAATCTAAAAAGTGCAACTTTGTCTGTTTTTGTATCTCTATATAAACCTTCTCCATCTCCTCTCATTTCATCTTTTAAACATTTCATTCTATACAATTTTTTCTCAATACAACTCCTATATATCTCTGTTTCTTCTTCTTGTCAGGTAAATTCTCTTCAATTTTCAACTTATTGTAAACAAGAATATGTTTTTTTTTTTATTCTTTAACGTAATTCTTGTTGGTCAGAGTCTCCAACATGTAACATTATTTCTTCTGTTATTTTTTTTTTTTTTTTCATTCAGCAGATTTTTGATGGATTATTTGATACACAAATTGCAATATTTGTTGTCAGCATTAAGGAAAAAAATAAAAAATAATAAATTTAATCAAAGTTCAGATGTAAAACCTTCTTTCTTGCACTTAAATTTATTTTCTGGTAGAATATATTCTTGGACCGAATTAGGCTTGTTTATATGGGTGTTGGGTGTTAATTTTCTGGTACAATATCAAATGATCGAATTCAGGATTAATAATAAGGGTTTTGTTTTAGTGGCAAGGATGTTGATCACCCTGTCAGCAAATACGTCGCCGCGCCTTTCCATAAGAATCTTGCCTGGAAAATAAATTGTTTGGTCTATAGTTAGGGTGTCAAATGAGCATATTGGACTGATTTTGGGCGGGTCAAATGGGTTGATTTCAACAGGGCGGGTCAATGACCGGCCCAACCTTGGACGGGTTGAATGAGTTCAGGCTAAAAATTCCAACCCTAGTATGTAGCATTTAAAAGGGCAGTCTGTTGCACTAATCTCCCGTTAGGACTACAAGGATCTATTGTATGCAACCTCTGCATTTCTGCACGATGTTGTTTCCACGGTTCTAAACCTTGACCTCCTGGTCACATGGCAATGACTTTACCAATTACGTCAACGCTCCCCCTTCAAAGTCTATAGCATTTAGGTCACAAAAATGGATGCTTTCGCAATTTGAGTATTCTGCCTTGAAAGGGATGTGTATAGCCAGTCTGTATAATGGGCTTAGGATTATTTCTAGTTTTAACTTTTATTCTAAGTTAAAAGCTTCATTTGATTTGTATAAATTTATTAATTAAGGAACAAAAACGTGCAATTCTAAAACGCGCAGTAACTGAACCTTTTCTGGTTTCCCCCCCTTAATGTTACTCTGTTAGTAATATACATGAGCTTGAAAGTGAATCACTTCTTGTTCTTTCATTTCAGCTGGAATTTTGCATTCAAGGTTGTTCTCTGTACTTCTGAAAGCTAGGTTCATGTCTGAGCTCGACGTCCAAATCCCTACCACCTTTGGTATGTCGTATCCCTTTTTTCGTTATTGTTCTGGTTTTCGTATTGCTCACTGACGACATGAGTTGAGCTTAAATAAAGCAGTGAGGATTTATATAGCCAACCCCAGCTTATTTGGGGCTGAAGCGTAGTTGTTGGTGTTGTTTCTTCTGTTTCCACTTATGTCGTATCCGTTCGCTGATGCGTAACATTGTTTTGTTCTTTGTATGGTGAGGACAGATCCGTTCGCTGATGCAAATGCTCAGAACTCAGGCGCAGGTGCGAAAGAATATGTGCACATTCGAATTCAACAGCGAAATGGCAGGAAAAGTCTGACTACCGTTCAGGGCCTGAAGAAAGAATTCAGCTACAATAAAATTCTGAAGGACCTCAAGAAGGAATTTTGCTGCAATGGTACTGTTGTGCAAGATCCAGAACTTGGCCAGGTGAAATAACTGATGCTATTACCATAGAAGGATGGTTGGAGTCACTTTATTCTTAATCAAAGGTCTCGTTTTCAAGTCTTGAGGATGAAAAACTTCTTGGTAGATCAGAGCGTTTTTGTAACCCCTCCCCTTTTGTCGCTTACGCTGTCAATATGGATTAGTAGGGATAGTAGGTTTCTGATATCGGATGCCTAAAGCAAAAAAGAAAAGAAAAACTGATGCTATTACCATAGTAGGATGGTTGGGATCACTTTATTGTTAACCAAAGGTCTCAGGTTCAAGTCTTAAGAATGAAAAACTTCTTGGTAGAGAGCGCTTTTATAACCCCTCCCCTTATGTCGCTTATGCTGCCAATCTGGATTAGTCGGGCTAGTAGGTTTCTGATATCGGATGCCTAAAGCAAAAAGAAAAGAAAAACTGATGCTATTACCATAGTAGGATGGTTGGGATCACTTTATTGTTAACCAGAAGTCTCGGGTTCAAGTCTTAAGAGTGAAAAACTTCTTGATAGAGAGCGCTTTTATAACCCCTCCCCTTATGTTGCTTATTCTGCCAATCTGGATTAGTCGGGCTAGTAGGTTTCTGATATCGGATGCCTAAAGCAAAATAAAAGAAAAACTGATGCTATTACCGTAGTAGGATGGTTGGGATCACTTTATTGTTAACCAGAGGTCTCGGGTTCAAGTCTTAAGAATGAAAAACTTCTTGGTAGAGAGCGCTTTTATAACCCCTCCCCTTATGTCGCTTATGCTGCCAATCTGGATTAGTCGGGCTAGTACGTTTCTGATATCGGATGGCTAAAGCAAAGAGAAAAGTAAAACTGATGCTATTCGTTCTGTCTCCTCTTTGTCCTTCTTTCTCCTCCACTGATTGTTTGACTCACACAGGTTATCCAACTTCAAGGCGATCAGCGGAAGAATGTTTCAACCTTCCTCATACAGGTTTGATCTTATGCCATATTGCTTGAGATATGATATACGAGTATATCTAGCTACGAATTGTTTTAGTAAAGAGTTTAAGTCCTATGCACTGACATATAATATGATATAGCAGTATAATTTAGGAACGGTTTTAGTAAAGAGTTTAAGTCGGATGCACTGACGTATAATATGATACAGGAGTATAATCTAGGAACTGTGTTTAGTAAAGAGTTTAAATCACATGCACTGATGTGTAAATAATACTTACTCGTACAATCAAGTTAGTTATAAGGTAACTTACAAGTAAATCTCTATGACAAGCATTAATCTATAACCCAGTTAAAATGTCAAGCGGCCTACTATCACAGGTTAAACAACACTGATAGTATATAAAGTAATTTGCGTTGTTAGGGTATATTACTTAAATCCTTTAGTAAATATGAATTCTTTGTGTTTAGGCTGGCATTGTGAAGAAGGAAAACATCAAGATTCATGGTTTCTAAACACAAGCAAAGGAAGGGGATTGATGCATTTGTGGTTGCAATTTCCAGTTTTTTTGTCCCCATCAAGCGTGCGCTAAGTACGACAGTTTCTGAGTATAATATTTTGTGGCATCTCCCATATAGCAGAAGCTGGTATTAGTAGCTTGTTGATGTGCAGATCAGTATATGAAAAATCTGGTAGTTGTTTGGTATGCTGCTTTTCTTGAGTCCCCAAATGGAGTTGGAGAAAAATCTCCAAATATTTACCAGATTATATTCTATTAATTCAGATGAACATCTATGTCATTCTGTATATAATTCTTTATCAATATTCATTTGCTTATTCATGAGCTTTTATTTTGTGCTTAATGTGCAAATTATAGAACCCTTACTAATAGAATTTCACCCCTAGAATTTGAACCTATGACCTAAAGTGTCTTTTGAACCCTTACTACTATGCTTAGAGCTGTCAAACGGGCCAACCCAGCCAAAACCTCGTGGGCTTTTAATTTTGGTCGATTAGGGCAGGCCAGCCCGTCATATGAGCGGGCCTTAAAATGGTCAGCTCAACCTAGCCTTAAGAGAGCCGCGAGCTAGGACAGGCCGGCCCTTCAATTTTCTTTAGATTTTTTTTTTTAAATCCTTAAATATTTTTTCGTGATATAGTCGATTAATCATGTAAAAAACTTATGTTTGCTTAGACCTTACAAAAAGCTCGATATTTGACAAGGAATCTCGTAATTGAAATACAAATTTTCTATATCCCTAGCTCTTTTTTAAAGTTACATGAATATTTTCTTAATACTTCTCTTTCTTTTCCTCAAATTTAGGGATTATTTCAATAAGTTTATATGCTAAGGTTTTTAATTTAGGATTAACATCATTTGCTGATTTCATCATTATAATCCATAAAAATTTTAAATTCCTGAAATTTGCTAGTTGTGTGTGTATTTAACATTGATCTTTTTCTATACTGAAGAGCAGTTTACATATTAATAATATATTAAAGTAATCCAAGCTGATCATTGGCCACTTAGAGTAATATTTTTTTTTGAAAAAAGATTATTATTGGCCACCTAAAACTTCTCGACTTCATTATTAATTAACCAAAAGAAAAATTAATTTTGTCATATTACATTCATGTCAAAAATCTAATTATAGTTAATATGGAAGGGTAAATGAGCAATCTAAGATTGGGAATGAGGATTATAGTTAATATTTTTTTAGTTAAATATTTAATAGGTAATCAATTTATGGCCCACGAGCCGGTCCAGACCCAGCCTCAGTCAACCTTCAAGGGCCAACGAGCTGACTTGGTAGGGTTTATAAGCCTCAATTTTAAAAAGGCTAAAAAAATCCTAGCACAACCCTAACCAAGTAGCGGACTAGGTTGGGTTGGTTTCACAGGCCAAGCCCATTTAGAAGGCTCTAGCTACACTAGAGTTTTCCCTTATCTCGAGGGGGATTTAATATTTTATATATAACTAAAATATTTATATTTTCCCTTTTTGAGCAGTAAAATTTTTTGCCGAAATATTCAATTGAATTCCCAGACCGAAATCTAGCTCCGTCCCTATTAGAGATGCAACATTTAGCTACAATGATAACATCAATAATTGAGTTTAATTCACATAATAATCTAATTGCTATAGTGTAATTATCAGTGGCTGTGAGCACGTGATTTTTGCCTCACAAGAATGACTCCCACAAAATAAAATAAAATAAAAATGTTTGTTTTATTGTGTGTAATTTTGTGGATTTTTCGTGATATTTTAGTATTTGTTTGCATTTGTGTGCGCATGTTTGTTGGTTAAATTAATAATTAAAAAAAGAGGAAATAATATATATATATATATATATATATATATTATACAAAAAATATGTTGCAATTGTATTTTGCAATTTGAATAGACATTTTGGAATTAATCAATAATTAATTGTTTTACAAAATAATGAAAATCATAAAAAAATATTTATTTTTGCATTTTTAATGTTTAATGTCGAATTGTGTGATTATTTTTATTTTTAGTATTTAATTATTTTTGTGATAATTGTTATTTAAAATTAATTAGTATTTATAAGTTGATTAGGGTTTATAATTTTATTTAGGAGTATTAGTATTAATTTTGGGAAATAATTAGAAGATAAAAGAAGGAAAATAAAGAAGAAAATGCGGAATTGGACCAAACCCCATAATTCTCGAGCTGGCCCAAACCAAAACACACCAAAAGTATCCCAGCCTAGGCCCAATCAACGCCCCATCCGGTCCAAAGTGATTAAGCTTCTCGACCAATCCAAACGACGTCATTTTTGTCACATTTGATCTGAACCGTCGATCTCATAAGATCGAACAATTCAGTTCGTCTTCAGCATAGATGAAACGACGACGTTTTGAGTTGATTGATCTCAACCGTTCATCAATTTTGATCGAACGGTCCAGTCGAGATTCTCACAACCCGACTCTGACCCGTTCCAAAACTGACCCCATCTCCCACTTAAAGAAACGATGTCGTTTCTATTAAGTAATTGATCCAGGCTGTTGATCTTAATTGATCTAACGGTCTGGATTAAATCCCCACCCCAGTATATATTTTTCCAACGACCCAGTCCCCTTAGAACCCCCCTCTCTTCGTCTCTCTCAAGGTCTTCAGAGACCAGACCTTACTCCACAGCTGACCGCCCGCCGGAAATCGCTCACGGTGGCGGTCAATCACCAAACCCTACCACATTAACACCACAAACTCCTCTCAACCTCCCCATCTCCGATCTACCGTTGGTTTTCTTCGAATCTCAGCCTAACCCTTCGAATAACCAAAAAACCAAACAGTCCTCCCGCCGTGTCCGGCGGCAAGTCTTCGATGACCTCCAAAAATACGCCACAGAACCACCTCAACTTCCTCTTCCTGAATATCCAAACCCCTTCCTTCGAATCACACCGGAGCTCTTCGAATATCGATTTGAAACCAAGAACCCTAGCGCCGCCACAAAATTCCCAAGTGGCGGCGCCGCTTCCAATCAGTCGCAAACTAACACCCAATGGCATCCTTAACCCCCTCACCCCTAATCCACCAATAGTTTCCCTCGAATCCCTACTGAACCGTTCGAATATTAGGTCAGAGTTCGAACCAAAAATTCCAATCAGCGTGGTTTTAAAGGTTTGGGGTTGGAATCGATTTCAGTTGTATGCTCTCGATTGAGAACACAAAATTGAAGTTTATTCCGGCCACAAATCCAGGGAATCGTCAAAGTTTAAATCGGGAACACTGTCCGTTTAGTTTTGAGGTAAGTTTTTCTTTTCTGTTTTTCTTTGTTTGATATTTATTCTGTTTCTTCTCCTTCTTCTTCTTTCTTGATTAGTCTAGGTTCCGAGTGGGGTTAGGCTCTGATTTTCTTCTATTTTTTCCATTCTGCTTGGTTTTTAGATTTAGTAACCGACTTTTGTGCTTAAGATTGATATTTGAATCGGCCCTAAGATAACTAAGTTCAATAAAATTGAAACCATCATGCTTAGTATTGTTTGATTCCCTGATTAGATGGCTAGTGTAATTGCTTCAAAATATGGCTTTCATTATTTGTTAATTTTCGTTAAAACCAGTTTCAAGTTGTTCAAATAGTGTTTGATGCACGATTTCAGTTTCATGATAAGGTTGTCTAGGTGTTGAAATTGACACTTTGTTTCTGTGATCTTGATAGAAGAACTATGTAACTTAATTTGTAAATACATAAGACTATAAAGGTAATAACATGGGTATTCATGGGGGTTAAAATGGCCAGTCTGACTTTAGGATTAACATAGGATTTTAGGAATAATTCAGGGGTTAATTTGAATTTGAACCATTAATAATTAAGGGGGCCTGCTAAAGGACTGAATTGAGACAAGTATTATTGGATTTGGAAAAGTTAAGGGACAATTTTAAGTGGGATTGAATAGTTAAAAGATACTAATAGTGGAAGACTATTTTCTGATTTTAAGTGCTAAAATAAGTTAGTTAATGGATAACTTGTTGCTTAAAATCAGGAGGAGGAAAGAGTTTTGAAGGATATAAAAGGAGGGAGAACATATTAAAAAACGGGGGCTGAAATTGGACGAAAAGAAAATACAAGAAGAACACTAAAAAAGAAAGTTGGATACTCTCTGAAAAATTCCCAAAGGATTAGAAGTCTGAAAATTCCCAAATCCCTTCCAACCTCAAATTCCCCCTAAAAAATCCCCTTCTTCAAGTTTGAACTTCAAATTTGAATCTCAAACTAAAGAGGTTCAGATCTGAAGTGATATAGCAGTAGAAACCTTCTTTTAGACCTCGATTCCTGCCAAAAATCCAAAAAAAAAAAATACAAAATACAGTAGAAAAACTAAAAAAAAAAGTACAAAAACTGAAGTTACTGTTCTATTGGAAAAGTTCTTCACAAATTCGAAGTTTCAAAGTTGAATTTCTGATTTCAGTGTTCCCTGTTGCAGTGTTTAAGATTGTCGAAGTTTCTGAAATAATTTTGAGTTGAATCTGGGGTTACTTGAGTCAAAGTCTGGGTTTATTTGCTGATTGTTGATACTGCTGGCTATTCAAACCTGCATGTTGATCATCTCTTCTCTTCTTTTGTTTCAATTCCAGGTACACTTATGGTCCTTAATGATGAAGTTCCATCCATTGTGTATGAACAAACGTGAAATCAATATGATACAACATTTCTGCAATACAAATCTGCTTTTGTTTCCATCATTAGTTCAATATGTAACTGTTTTCATTTGAACACATATGTATTAATGTTAGACAGTACTATGTGTATTAATCAGGACTATTCAGACTTGTTGTGTAATTAAATTTGAAAGACTATATAATTAGGACTACTGATTTACTATTATGGATTGTTAGAACTTAAGGTCTATTAACAGCCTTAATTACTCCGTTCGCAGTTAATATTGGAGTACTTGAACTGGTAAGAATGATCAAGCAAATGTTAGCTATAGTGTGCTAGGTCAAACCTGATATCATTATATTATTGTGACATCCAGTAGTTTAAGGTGTTAATACCTTAGTTTGCATTTCAGTGTTTGAAAGTTGTTTTCAAGGACAATGAGTTAGAGGCCAAATGTATAAGTCACAAGCCTCAGCAATTATTAAATAAGTTGAACAAGATGTACATGATAGCTAGATCGTCTGTTTGAAATTGAACCGGAAAACCATTTGTTGGATCATTACTAATTAAGCTTGTCATGAATTAAACTCAACATTCACTTTCCGTATTATATTGCAACTCTCACGTTATTTGAAGTCCAGGAGATGTTGATTTTGGGCTTACTATGAGCCCACTCCAATTAGCCTTCATAAGACGCGACCAATCGCGGGTAGCCTATTTAGTTTGCTTTTCACGAATTGATGGTTTACAGTTCTGGGTCAAACCTTTAAGGCCCAAGAATTTGCTATAAATCAAAACCCTTTAAAGATTATATAGGAATGCGGGGATTAATTCACAAATATAAATTTGGGTTTCGAATTAGGTGGCAGTCCAATTAAGAGGGCCCTCCCTTTTATTTGAATTCAGACCTGAATTCGAGGTTTGAATTTATAAATGTAAATTAATTTGCCCTTTTAGAGACAAATAATAAATAGAAAAATCGTAGTCACTTTAGGTTGACCTTTAAATAAAAATGAGATGAGCCTCGCTAAACAAAACTCATAAATTGCGGGGCCCTCAGTAATTGCTTAATTAAAAATACCTAACATTCGGAGCATGCCGTTTAGCGAATTTCACGGCCCTTCGCAAAGTTAATAACACGATAGTCGCTTAAGGCGCGCTTTTTTCTTTTTTAATAATTTTACCTTCTTAAATACGGGTGTGCATTTCATGCAACCCAAATCCAAATCCAAAAACGTTGAATAAAATGTGTCGAGGATCCGGATGCATTTCATGTGATGTGATCCGAAAATACGTTTTTAAACGACGTTTACTTTCGTAAAAATTTACTAAAATCGGTAAATAATCTAAAATTTGCATTATAGGTTGGAGCATGTATAAAAATTAGATTTTGGCCATTTATAATAATTTAAGCGACCGTGCTAGAACCACGGGATTCGGAGGTACCTAACACCTTCCCTCGGGTCAACAGAATTCCTTACACAGAATTTCTGGTTCGCAGACTCCAATTGGGAAGTCGACAATTTTCCTCGATTTGGGATTTAAAATAAACCGGTGACCAGTGGCGGAGCCATATACACCCAAGGGGTGCCGACACCCCTTTGTCGGAAAATTACACTATTTAGCTAGGTAATTTAAAAAAAATGTATATATACTATATAATGACACCCCTTGACTTCTTGGCGAGCTTGTTTTTTTATATTTTGACTCCCCTTAATGAAAATCCTGGCTCCGCAACTGCCGGTGACTTAGGACACCAGAAACAAACCTATCCCAAGTGGCGACTCTGAATAAAATTGAATAAATAATCTCATTTCGAATAATGTCACTTAAAGTGAAAAAACTTCCTTATACTTTATCCTTCGGGGTAGGTGTGTAAAAAAGGAGGTATGACAGTGGCGAAGCCAGAAATATTTTTAAGGGTGTTCAAATTTAAAAGAAGTAGAAAAAAAATTCCGACAAATGGTGTTCAATATAGGTTTTATACATCTAAAATTAATATTTTACTTATATACACAGTACAATTTTTCGTAACATTAGAGCAAAGGGTGGTCAGTTGACCACCCTTTGCTATAGGTGGCTTTGCCCTGTCGCCCATGGTAATTATATAAAAAACTTTATGATAAATATTAATTAGTAACCTTGTAAAAATGGTAACTAACATGCTACTTAATACGGGTTAAACTAAATTGATAGTTTAGGAAAATTTGCGTATATTGCAAGTGCATATAACGTAAACTCTTAATACTTTAACTATTCACACATCAGTTGTGGGTGGAAGTTGGAACAATCTTGCAGCACGTAGTGTCTGAACCAAACAAATTAATGAACGACATGTGCCTTGCATATATTTTTTTGTTACTTTACTATAGTTAAGTGATATGTATTCTCAATTTAATTAAAGATTGTTCTAGTTAAATTAATTGATCTGATGTAAACAGTGAGTGTGAGGTACATTTGTTGCATCAAACAAAACGAAATCGAAGAGAATTTGAAGTACAGGAGAGTTATAATAGTCGAGCATCAATAAACAAGTATGAACGACGACAAGTAGGGGTGTTAATGGTTCGGTTCGAACGGTTATTTTGTAAATTTTGTACCATATCAATTTTTTGGTTATTCTATTATATATAATCAAAATTAGATTTTTCGAAACCGTCCCAATCATTTTGGTTTCTCTTCATTATCGGTATGGTTTGGTTAATTTTCGGTATTTTTTTGTATGTCATGTAAAAGTCACTAGTAGAAGTAGAATGGAATGTCATACATACTTTTATAGGACTTAGCAAAACTCTTTAGACATTTTTATATTTTAAAGGTGATGAATTAAGAAAATGTGAAAGATGGCTAGAGTATAGATCCATTAACTACTCTAGAACGACGTAAAAGAAATTAAACAAATCAATATATAAAAATATAAATCACTCGAGTGCAAATTATTAACCAAGTTGGGACTGAGACTCAAGAATAAAGTTTATAGAAGATTAAATATTCAAAGATAAATCTAAATCATACGAAAGAAAATATAATCAATACATTATAGTTTGCTAATCATAATCGCTAAAATACCTTATGTCTTGCTAGTGAATACTGGAAATAATTTAGTTTCAACCGAAGTAGCATAATAAGTTTGGGAATTATGATTTTAATTTTATTACTTTTTTTTGTCTGTAATTGTTTTCATAATTCTAAGACACAAGGAAAATTTAATATTTTATTATTGTTAAACTTAATATATAAATATATTTTTCACATGTAAATTTATTCGATACGGTTCGGTATTTTTTCGATTTATTTTTATAAAATTAAAAGCCTACCCTAATTACTTGTACGGTTAGAGATTTATATAAAAATCTATAATTTTATTAAAAAAAACTTAAAAATCGGTTCGGTAAAGTACAATTCGGTCAGTTTAATCGGTTTTTAAATATTCATTGACACCCCCTAAGTACAAGTACCCATGTGAGGGGAACAAAGATCAAATAAACAATTAAGCTATCTTGCCACTAGATACTAGATAGAGATGCGTACTTCTAATTTGGTGTATTGATACATTACTCTTTATTTCTTTCACTAACCTTCATTAATCATTAATATAGAAGTTCTAATTCTTGTCGATTCAATTGAGTTCCTATCAATTCAATTGAACTTATCGGCATATAAAGCTCATGCTATGTATACATGATTTGAAAAAGAACGAACCACATCAAGTCTATTAGGATTTGACCTGTAAATTGGTTAAACTGATAAACCATAGCTAAACAATGTTGAGGCTAATTAAGTTCCTGTTGAAGAAGAGAAGCCCTATGATAATTTCTCTGTAGAACCTTCACAATCAAAGCAGCCATTTATGTTTAAAGAAGAGAAGGTGAGACACAACAATAGGGTTCGGACATTTTTATGTTCCAACTCTTTGTTTCTTTTATTTGACTCTTTTGACTTTACACATGGAACTATCCTGACCATTTAGAGAAGCTAGATCTTAACCATTAATTACAACTATGCACAGCTGGAATAAGAGAATATAGAGGAAGCTTCTTTCACGTGTGAGGCACAGGCTAATATATTGTAAAGAATATTTTTTTTTTCTGTTATAGGAGTAGCTATAGAATTTGTACAAGTGTACAAATAATTAGTTTCTTTCTCTTTCTTGTTAGAATAGGTATTTGTATAAATATTGATACACAGTGATGAAATAATACAGAGAAAATTTCCATAATTGTGCTTTATAGTCGTTTATTGTATCGGAGCAGTAGCTCGATCCATTCAACCTCTCTCTCAAAATCTTATTTCTTCAATTCAATCACTGAATCACGACCTAGAAAAGAGACTTCTGTTGCCGTTGTTCCCTCTGATTCATCCAACAATGGACTAAATCATGATACTAATCATCCTTATTTCTTCCATTCTTCCGATGCATCTGGTATGACCATTGTCAACTCACCATTTGATGGAAGAGGCTTTCCAGGATGGAGAAGGTCGGTGTTTTTAGTAGTCTCAGTCAAAAACAAACTAGGTTCCATAGATGGAAGCTGTGCTGCACCACCTCTAATTTCCAAAGATTATATATTTTGGAGCAGGTGCAATGACATGGTGCCTTCATGGTTGCTCAATTCACTGTCCAAAGACATTGGTGACAGTGTTATTTACTCAAAAAGTACAAAGGAACTATAGGGTAGTCTTGAGCATAGATTTTGCCAGTCAAATGGGGCCAAACCTTATCACCTACAGAAGGAAATAGCAAGATCAGTGCAAGGAAATGAGAACATAGCAAGTCACTTTACCACACTGAAAAGTTATGGGATGAGCTGGATTCTTTAAATTCTCATTTAGGATGCACGTGACTGTGTGTATGAAGGAAAGAAAAAGCAGGCCAAATTTATGGAAGATCAAAGGATCATCCAATTGCTTATGGGATTTAATGATGCATATGCTTAGGCAAGAGAGAGCATACTGATGATGAACCCTCTTCCTACCATGGATATGACTTATTCTTTATAGATTATAGGATGAAGGTCAAAAGGAAACATGCATCAACCCATAGTATCCTAGTGATTCTACATCTTTCATAGTATGTGCACAAACAAGGAGTCCACAAAAGTACAACAATCAAGCTCAAAAGACTTGAAATGCACCACAAAAATCTAGAAACACTCAACAAAAATTCAAATCTAGGAAGTCCAAATAAAATCCTAATGTGAGTTGCACCCATTGTATGAGAACAAGACATGTCCGGGCACACTGTTATAGGTTGATAGGTTTTGCAGAAGACTTCCAGTTCACAAAATCAAACATCTATTAGGGAGCCGCTAAGGCTAATGCACTACTTGGAGGTAAGGAAGATGACTGCACCAATAATCCTCCCAGTGAAGGATCAGTAGATCACAATCAACACTACAGCAAAGAACAACCCTCAGAGTGGGTAAACATAATCAAACAGGTGCACCTTGGACACGCGGGAAATGGAGGGCCAGAGATTAGTGCAAATGTTGTGGATGGTACAGTCCTAAAATATTCTGGAACTTGTCTAGCAATTTTTAACACTAAAACTTGGACTATTGGTTCAGAATCTTCTGAACACATGTGTTTTGGCTCTAATTTTTTCCTAGAGCTAACTCCTGTACTTGTGTCCTTGCACATTAATCTCCCTAATTCTTTTTTATTGCATGTCACACATATAGGAATATGTAATATCCTAGACTTTAGATGGAGTCCTACATCGACAAAACACAAGATGGATACTGGGTATATAAGTTAACAAGTGTTGGACCCTAGCAACGCGTTTTAAACTCGTGAAGGCCTAGACTCAAAGCGGACAATATTACTAGTGGGCTGGACTGTTACAGATGGTATCAGAGATACTATTGTGTCAGCCTTGCCGATGATGGGTTAGAGTTCAGCTGAGTTCAGGCAAATTTCGATTAGGCGGGGCAAACCTCAATGCTGATTCTAGGCAAATGTGACGACCCGGCCCGTCATCACGTGAGTTACTACCCCGTTACACCATATTTTGTTGCTTTATGTTTCAATATTGGTATTTGAGTTGATCGGATAGAGTTGGATTGGTTTAAGTTGGAAATGAGGCACTTAGCCTCTTGGAAGGAAGCTTGTTGTGGAAATGTCAACCGGATGTTGACTATGTAGTTAGAGGGATCGGATGTGAATTCCGGTGGTTCGGTTAGCTTCGGGGGATGATTTGTGACTTAGGAGTGCGATCGGAATTGAATTTGGAGGTCTGGTGTAGAAATAGGCTTGAATTGGCGAAGTTGGAATTTTAGCAAATTCCGGTCGTTAGGTGAGATTTTGATCCGAGGGTCGGAATGGAATTCCGAGAGTTACAGTAGCTTCGTTAGGTGATTTTGGATATGTCTGCAAATTTTCAGGTCATTCGGACGTTGTTTGGTCGGGTTTTTGATTGAATGCGCATTTCGGAAGTTTTGATGAAAACTAGGCTTGAATCCGATGTGTTTTAATGGTTTTAGCGTTGTTTGATGTGTTTTGAGGATTGGAACAAGTTTGAATAAGGTTATAGGATGTGTTGGTGCTTTTGGTTGAGGTTCCGGGGGCCTCGGGGTGATTTCAGATGGTTAAACGTGGGTTTTAGGCTTTTGTTGCAATCAGATTTTTTAGGCTACTGGTATTTCCGCATCTGCGGAAAAGGAGCCGCTTAAGCAGTTCCGCAGATGCGGTGGGGGAAGTCGCAGAAGCGATCATGAGTGGCCCAGGGGATTTTCGCATAAGCGGAAGGTGGAACGCGTAAGCGGATTTTAGACCGTAGAAGCGGTTGAAGGTAAACAGCAAAAAGCGCTGTTTGGATCGTAAAAGCGGTCCCAGTGGTTTTAAGTGAGACCGCATAAGCGGTCGATTTTGTCGCGTAAGCGGTACCGCAGGTGCAGTAAAAGGACCGCAGAAGCAGAAAAAGGACTTGTGTTATAGTGAACAGTGTTCACGAACTTGGAAAGGAAGAAAACATTTTGGACTTCGAGCAAAGCGGGGTTTTGGGCGATTTTGAAGAGAATTCGAAGGGGTTTCACCAGGTATGAATATCTGGACTCGGATTATGTTATTATGGTGTAAAAATATGAATTAATCACTGAAATTCAAGGAATTAAAGGGTAAAAATGGAGGTTAGGGCTTGAAACCTAAGAGGGTTTAAATTGATGATTTGAGGGGACAAATGGATTCCGATTTTGATGAATTTTATATATACGGACTCGTGACGAGACGAGGAATCCGGTGATGTAAATTTTGTAATTTTTCGAGAAGAGGGCCAGGGGCTCGGGTTTTGCCAACTTTGTATTTTGGGATATTTTTCGAGTTCTTTCAATTGGGTTATGTCCCATTAGCTTATTATAACCAATTCCTTGTGGTTTTGGTCAGATTCTATACTCGAGGAGGTCGATATGCGAGGAAAGCCCAAGGCGAGCTAGGATTTTGGTCGGTTTGAGGTGAGTAATAGTTATGAATGATGTACTAAGGGTTTGAAATCCCGTATTTGCACTATGTGGTACTATGTTGAGATGAGACACGCGCCGTATGATGAGCGAGGTGATGTCACTGCTAGGGATATGGACTCGGTCCATCCCGATTGATGACTTACTGTATTTTTTTGACTGAGACTGAGCTTATATCCGTATATTTTGGGCTAGTTGCCATGTTTAGGGCCTTATGCCGATCAGTAGAACCCTTAGGGAACATGTTGAGCTAATTGACCACACTTTACCTGTTGGAAACATGCTCTCAGTCATGTCCTTAACTGTAAAACATAAAATGAACCGGTCTTAGCAATTTGCACTCTAAATGAGAAATACCTAGGGTTGAATACCCAGTCTTAGCTGAGTGGGTCCGAGAGGCCAAGTCTATATTTACTGAGAGGGGTCAAGGACCCCATAATGAGGGTATTTGATATATACCAGATCAGGCTGCACGCCGCAGCAGTATATACATATACATGTATTGGATCGGACTGCACGCCGTAGTAGTATATTATATATGGATCGGACTGCACGCCGCAGTGATATATTATGTGGATCGGACTGCACGCCGCAGTATTATAGCGCTTGGGCTGAAGGAGCCCCTCCGGAGTCCCACACACCCCCAGTGAGCGCAGTCGACTATTATTATTGGATCGGGCTGCGCGCCGCAGCATTATATATTATATTGGATCGAGATGCACGCCACAACAGTATTAGGTGTGGATCGGGCTGCGCGTCGCTGCAGTGTTGGTAAATTGTCGGACGGTAGGAGATTTTTACCAGATTTCCCTGTTTAGCAAATATTTACTGCCTTTACTGTTAGTTATAGAACTGTGTAGTGTTCTTAACGGATTTCTTATTTTCAGTTGTTATTTATTGCTATTACTCACTGAGTTGGAGTACTCACTTTACTCCCTGCACCCTGTATGCAGATACAGGGATCCCGGAGGCTTAGCTGAGATTATTTGCTGCTGCTCAGTTCAGTATCGGAGTCATCGAAGTAGCTGCCGGCGTCCGCAGGACCCGATTTCTCCTCTTGTCATTTCTTTTACTTCCGCACTAGACTTGTTTATGTATAGGATGATGTCCAGTTGTATCTAGAGGCTCTGACTTGCGACGCCAGATCTGTTATGGGCTGTTATTACTATTATTGTGGTTTTCGCATGGTTTCTATTACTATTGATTTTTTTTTTTTTGTGCTTAATTAGTGTTCTAGAGTTAATAACTGGCAAGGAACTTTGTAAACTTTGGGTTGGAAATGTTCTAAAGGTCAGGCTTGCCTAACAAGGTGCTGGGCACCATCACGACCGGAGTTTGGGTCGTGACAGCAAATCCCATACAGTGGGGCAAACCTCAGCGAGGACGCTGAGTCCACAAGAGGGGTGTATGTAACACCTCAGACTTTAGACAGAGTCCCACATTAGCAAAACACAAGAGGGATATTGGGTATATAATTTAACAAGCCTTAGACCCTAGTAATGCGTTTTAAACCCGTGAAGACCTAGGCCCAAGGTGGACAATATCACTAGCGGGCTGGGCTGTTACAGAAGCGTTCTCATCCAACCTGATGTGACCCTTCAAAGAATACTCTATATGCCTTCTTTTAAGTATAATTGGTTGCCAGTTCACAAACTTTGTGTACAATTTAGTTGTTCCCTAAATCTAACCTCCACTGGATGTCTGTTGCAAGTCCCTTTAATGAGGAGGCAAGCTTTTAGTAAGATAAGGGATGGATTGTACCTGCTCCAGCTAACCAATTTAAATTCTAGCAGTTTCTTAGGTTAAAATGTAGTTTCTATTCCAAAAGAAAGTGATTCCAGTTGTGTTTCTAGTTCTGTTTCCTTTCAAAATTCATTGTCAGTTAATTCAGTTTCTACTGTACTTTAATTGCATGTCAGGTTGGGACTTTTGCCATTTTTAGTAATGCGAAATCTTAGTTTCAGTCAATTTTCATTAAATTTTGATCATGTGTGTGGTGTATGCTGTCACGCTAGACAAACTAGAATGCCATTTCCCACAAGTCATATAAAAACAAAAGCTGTATTTGAATTAATTAATGTTGACACTTGAGGACCATTTAAGACCCCTATATATAATGTATTTAGATATTTTTTAATAATTGTGGATGATTTCAATAGAGCTACTTGGACCTTCTTATTAAGTTGCAAAAGTAATGCATTTCTAGTCTTAAGATCTTTCTTAACCATGGTGGAAGGACAGTTTAATTTGAAGATAATAAGAATAAGATCAGAAAATGCATTGGAACCGGAAAGAGGAACTTAAGAAGCAGCTTTTCTTGATAGTCGAGGCATTATTCAAGAGAGGGGTTGGGTAGCAACCCCATAGCAAAATGGGGTTGTAGAGAGGAAGCACATATACCTCTTGGAGGTTGCCATGGGTCTATACTTTTAATCACAAGTCCTTGTTCATTACTGGGGAGAATGTATATTAACTGCAACTTATTTGATAAATAGGTTTCCATCTAGTGTTGTTAAAGAAAAAACACCTTATGAGATGCTATTTGTGAAGAAACCTATTTATGATTCCATCAAATCTTTTGGTATGCTATACTTCTACTCTAGCACACAACATGGGAACATTTAAGCCTAGAGCTAACAAATGTGTGTGTTTGGGTTATGAACAAAATCAAAAAATCCTAGATTCATCTAAGAGATAGAGACGTTATTCTCGATAGATTCTCGACTCAAAAAAAGCATTTCTCAATAGGTTTGAAAAGAAAAAATAATAACGAAGAAACCATGTTGAGACTGGTGGAAACAAATACCGCTTACCATTATAGTGCTTTATTCATTTAAATATTATTGAACTAACTTATGAAAAATTCGGTGTACGCCAACTATCTACGTAGGCCTTACTTTCCAAAGAAACGAACCCAACAACCTCTGTAGTAGTACTAGTAGTAGGAGGGAAGGCTCGCACTTCATTACCTACCATTCAACTGTCAGCGCATTCCACAACCTTAATATCTGTGCTGTTTTACTAACTTACAGTAGTAGTAGTACTATTTTAAGTCATCCAACAAAAGGGGATGCTGCAGTAGTGTACAGATAGGAATAAGATAAATAAGCTTAAAATAAGAAGACTGAAGCTGACATTATTATTTAAAGTTGATCTAACATATAATATAGTACTATTCTCATTCTCTACTTAGTAGTAGTAGTAGTTTTCTTCCCAACTTAATATGGCAGATTCAGAACAACTTTCTTCCTCTGATTATACTCCTCCTGATTCTCAAGGTATTCACTCAACTCTAATTCATGTTTTGATCTTGTTTTCAATGTTTCTTACTCCTATTTTTTAACTCCATCCAAGTAAAATTGAAGTCTGTTATGTGAATTTTTACTGCCCATGTTATGTTTGTTTTAGGAAAAATCTTGAAAGAAGCTGAAACTGAATTTTCTGAAGATGAAGAAGAATTGATAATCAGGATGTACAATTTGCTCGGCGAGAGGTTTCTTCAACTTTTGTAACTGCTTCAAGTTTCAAATTACTCCCTTTATTCTACTTTATATGAATATGACACTCTTTTATTAGTCTGTATAAAAAAATATTCATATAATTTGTATGAAAACCTTTTAACTTTATATTTCTATTTTACCTCAATGATATACTTTTATAGACATAGGAATATTATAACACATTTAAGAATACTAGTTTTAGGGTACCTTGGGAATAGGCCGACAACCCGGTTTAAAAACATCTTTCGTTTATGTAGGGTTCGGGAAAGGGTCACGCCTCAAAGGGTGTGATGTAGGCAGCCTACGATCTGATGCAGGTATTAATGACTAATTTCACGGTTCGAACACGTGACATGCAGGTCACATGAAGATAACTTTATCGTTGCTCTAAGTCTCTTCTTTGTATGATACTATTGGAATGTACGAAAAATATCTTTTTTCTTTTAAAGTTTATGTTAAATCAAACATTACAACAACAATAACAACAACAACCCAGTTGAATCTTACAAATAGGGCATGAGGAGGTTAATGTATACGCAGATCTTATCTCTATTCTGGGAAGATAGAGAAGCAGTTTCGATAGATCCTCGCAGAAAAAACAGTGAAAACAAGTGATATCAACAAATAGGCCAGAAATAGTAACTACAATCACAATGTGAGAAGGAGATGAAACGAAGCGATAGCAACATCAAACGATAACAAAAACAGGGTACTAGGAGACCGGATTGGAGCACGTTAAGACGTTAAGTCAAACATTGTCATTGGAAAAAATAGTTGTTTTTTGGTGATTGATGGTTGGTTTTCAATTTACTCCTTCACCTATTCTTTTTTGTCCGTTCTAAAAATAAATAAATTATTTTTAAATTTGGAAACAATTTAGCTTAAACATAAAATTTTACCCTTAACGAGAAACTTTTATAACCACACAAATATTCTGAGCCTCTTTTTTACTTGTGTAGGACCACAAATTTCAAAAGTCTTCCTTTTTTCTTAACTCTATGTTCAATCAAATATATTCACATAAATTGAAACGGAGGGAGTATTTATTTATTTATTTATTTATTTATCAGGTGGTCTCTTATAGCTGGAAGAATCCCCGAACGAACAGCAGACGAGATTGAGAAGTATTGGAATACTCGATCTTCAACAAGTCAATAAATAGTGCCAATAACATTTTATGCCTTCATTGCAAAGAACATGATAATTAAGTACTTACTTTGGACTTAAAAAAAAAATTCAGGCTCAACCTGCAGAGAGCTAGTAAAAAACATAGGAATTTTGTTCCTTTGTCTTTCTTCCACATGAATCGTTGGCCAATTTGAATAAACTTCAGTTTTCTTAATTAGCTATATATCTACAGTTGCAAATTATTTTTACCTATAGTAGAGCTTTCTCAGATGTCACAACTTTCCACATTAAAGTAAACACAAGACTAACACTACACTCGAGCTTCAGGAAACATATTCATTCACAACAGTTCTTGTTAGAATTTAGACGGACTTTTATATATATTAATATTAGTAATTGTATGTTACGTATTTGCTAATGACGGGTTTCATCTTAAAGTTATGAGTAACAGTTCTACGGTCTACCTTACCTCTATTCACTTGACTAACATGGATTTATCCAACTGAAAATAGTTTATTATACTGAAATAACTTTATGTCCTTCTGGATAGAAAGTTCTTTGAAACTGATTAATTTAGCATTGTCGAGTTTAAGCGTATTTAGGCAAATGGATGTATTTATCTACAGCCAAATGCATGTATTTAAGTGCGTCAGTTTTATCGAGAGTACGAGGAGAGGTAGGAGTAGGTCAAAGAAATATTGAGAGAGGTATTAGGTGTTTGTCATAATTTTTTTACTATATTTGATTTTTATATTTCTTGAAGGAAGGGCAACGTATTTACCATAATTGATTTTTCCTTTTACGAGAAGGAAAATATAATTGTTCCTATTTGACTAGTCCCTTTTTCTCGAGAAAAATGTTTGGACTTCTATAAATTAAGGATCCTTCCTTCTCATTCAGTAGTATCTACAATGTAGCCATATGAGGTTTGAAAGACTTATTTAGGGGAGAATATCGGGGCAAGTGTTAGCCTATTACTTGTGTTTGCCTCTATGTGAGGTTGTTCTCTTGATATTTTGTACTCTCCTTTTATTTAATGGATTGCTTATTTCTGCCTGTGGACGTAGGTCAATTGACAGAACTATGTTAAATGTTTGTATTTCATTTGATATATTTTTCTTTTGTTTTATGATTTATTGTCGTTCAAGGTTTGATTTACTAGTTTCTACATGACACTTAGTTATTTTGATCATAACAAGAGGTGATTAAGCAGGATATGATGATGCTTCAACTTACTGAGGATATAACTCTTGATATGAGGGTATAGAAGTCGAGGATTAGGTAGAAGGATAGTAGGTAGTATAGACATGTGATTTTTTACCTTCCCCAAAATTTCACCTATTTTAGCATTAAATATTTGGTTTAGGCCTAATATCGTTATTTTAACTAGTTTTGACCAATTTACTTTATTTTATCATAAAAATTATAAAAATATTTCGTCTTTTTAGTTTATATACCTTTCATAAAATAAAAAAATACAAAAATAGTACTTTATTTTTATTTTAATATGATATATGAAAATACAAAAAAAGTTTGTTTTAACGGTTAATTTTATTTTAAAAGTTATTTTTTACTTAAGAAGGATTAATTAGCAGATGGGGTCGTATTTCAGTGTCATTCAGAGAGAAAAGAATAAAATTTGGAAAAATGATCCACTTTTTTACCTAATTTTCGGACGTAGCCCATAATAACCTAAAAACACCTAAGTAGCTAAGACCTATCAGACGCATAAACACACGATCCCCTCCCATGTCGTTGTCTTCTTCAACGGAGCTGGAGTCGCTTCTATGGAACCTGAAGCTCTTCTTCTTCATGAAGATTGAACAAAAACAGAACGCTAGACCCAAAAAACCAGCAGCCATCGGCAACGACCCCCTCCCCTCCCCCCTCGTCTCCATTTCTTCTTCTTCACCTCACAACCAAGAAAATTCCTTCAACAGCAACGAACCAATCTACTTTCCTAAGGCTAGAACGACAACCATTTTTCGAAAGAGACACACTGAAATTCACAAAAAATATACCACAAAACGGATCCAACAAAAAGCAGAGAAGGCTATCACCAACCCAAAACAATCCCAAATCGCTATTCCCTGTCATGGAGTTTGTCGATTTCATTTTCCTGGTTTAAGTTCGAGTTCTCCGGCGAGTTTCGAGTTCGGCAAAGGTCATTGTTCGAGGTTGTTGCCGGTCTTCGGTTGAGGTTCTGATTCCGGTCGTGTAGTGAAGTCAAGTTTTCTGAAATACAAAGCTCCGCCCTTGATGGTGCATTTGTTAAGAGCACATGCTCCTGTTTTGCTATCACTGTGGTACGGTTTCCTGCTATTACTGCCTTTTGAATCTTCTTCCTCTGCAATAGAGGTAACTACTACCAGCAGATGTTTATTGATCCCAAATAATTAGCCATACGTATAAATTCCAACTTAATATAATGCCCAATTACCATTAGATAAAGATTTTACTTTATATATGTTGCAGCTTTTTCGTCTGATGCTACTGCATAATTGCATTAAAGGTTTGGTTATTTGTCTCTGTATGACCGGCCATGATATCCTTGGCAACGCCCCGTTTGTTATTGAAGCTTTCAGAATTAGATCTGTAAATTTCTACTTGTCTGAAATCGATTCCAAACAAGTTGGATAGTCAATTATGAGCATCGTAGCTTGCTTTAGGCGCGATCAATAAAATTATTATAGCTACGGGTACGATTTCCGTGATGTAATTGTGATACATAATTTCCAAATTCAGGGTGCATTTATGTGACTCGGTCATATTTTTCAATGTTAATAAATTAAACATGTTGTAGTCGTGGGTACGACTCTCGTGACGCGATTCGCAATGTGTACAAAAACAAATGAGTGCGAGACAATCGTGACTCGTTCAAATAATTTTATAAATTCTAAAAGTGGTTAAATAATTAGTTAAAAGCAGTAGAAGGAATAAGATGCACAATAGGTTAAAAATGTGTATTAATCAAATAATTAGGCCAATAAGAACAGTTGAACAACCGTGCTAAAATCACGAAATCTGGAAATGCCTAGCACCTTCTCTCGGGTTTATAGAATTCCTTACCTAGATTTTTGTGTTTCGCGGACTGTAAAACAGAGTCAAATTTTCTCGATTCGGGATTTTAAACCGGTGACTTGGGACATCATAAATTATCCCAAGTGACGACTCTGAATTTTAAATAAAACAATCTCATTTCGATTGTCACTTAAATTGAAAAAAACTCCCCTATACTCTTCCCGGGTTAATAAAAAGAAAGTGTGACAGGCAGTCAAATATTTTTCTTTTTCTTTCCATACCGGTAAAATCAGTGTTAGTCTGGTATTTTTCTTATGCTTAGATTGATATTACTAAATGATGTTTTCTTATTGTCTTTCGCTTCGGTTTACTTGGTATCTCGTTGTAGCTACTGCCTCTTTTCATTGTTCATTAAGAGGAGGGTCTATTGGAGACATCATCTCTACCTTTTTAGAATAGAAATAAGGTCTACATACGCACTAGCCTTCCCAAATCCCACATATACAATTTCACTTGATTTGTTGTTGTAGCTTTATCAACGGGTACAACAACACAACTATGAAAATCCCATATTTTTCTTTTCTTGTTTTATGACGGTAGTATTCGAGTCAACCTATACATATGTGAATATTCAACAGACTTCTATGTGTATGTATCCGAATTAAGAATACATAACAAGCACCCATTGTTACTCATCACAATATTTGATCTAATCAATTCACCAAAAATACCAAATTGTAAAAGGATAAGACCCCTAACGTAACAAATTAAAAGCGTGTTTGGATGGGTTTAAAAGCTGGTTTAAACCAGCTTTTAAGTTATTTTTTAACTTATTGAGGTGTTTGGCAAACTTAAACTTTACTTAAAGGTCGAATGCTTTTTAAGCCAAAAGGTCCAAATTAAGCCACAAGTGATAAGTTGGGTAATCCCAACCTTTTTTTCCTAGCTTAAAAGTCACCCTCCTTTGACCAAATATTTTATATTGCTATCCCTAATACTTATGTATAATTTTCAAAATATCCCAATCTTTTCTTTTTCTCCTTTCCTCCGTCATTTTCAATCTCTGTTGCCATTAAACTTTTATCAATTTGTTGAAGTAGTAAACTTAAAGCCACCTGTAACTTTGTACATGTTTGATACATTTAACATTTTATATACATTATTTTGTTTTGGTTTTTTTTGGTTCCATAATATTTTTTTTTAAAGATTATTGTTGATTAATCCCTCATTTAACTATATTCTAAATCAAAATTTTCAATGAGTCTACATGTTAACAAAGAATTTGAAGCTATGGGCCGAAAAAATATTTTTTGGTGAAATAATAGATTATTGTATGTTATTAAAATAAATAATTTATATTTAGGCAATCAGTTTAAATTGAAAATGAACTAAATTATAATATTTTTATATATGTATTACTTTAGAATAAAATATTATCGTAATTATTTTTTTTATAGTGTTAACAACTTTAAGGATATTTCAGTCATTTTAACAGAAACAAGTGTTTACCGGCACTTATTTACCAAACACTTCAACAACTTTTTTTAAGTTTCAGCACTTTTATCCAAACACTTAACTGTTTATTTATAAAATAAGCTCCAGCACTTAAAAGTATTTTTAAGCACTTATACTTAAAAGCCACTTTTTTTAAGCCAATCCAAACGGGCTCTAAGTGTTGGGCTATAAGCTTGGTGTAGCTTAATTTTAAACTTGGTGTAGCTTAAAGAGGGTGAATGAGAAATGGAGGAAAAATAAAATATTTGAGTTTCCCTCCTTGGCAAAGGGACATTGTCTCATATTGGAGGAAGAAAAGACTTTAAATATGTATATATATACAATTGCTCTTCTTTTAGCTCTTAAAGAATTAAGAAGAAGGTAAGTCTCGCGCCGTTGTCGTCGTTCGACTCTTTCGGATTTGGATTTGGTCAAAAATCGATTGATTGATTAATCTTTTTTGGACAAAATTCTTTTCAGTTATTTAATTAATTAATTTAATTATTTAACAAAAATTCAATCCGGAATAACCCATGACTGTGACCTGGTCCGATCCAGTTTGTCTTCTTTCCCAGATTATTTTAAATTCGTTTTCTAATTTTTTTCGCAATATTTCCATCCGTTCCAACAGTTATGACTATTCTGAAAGATTGCAAACGCTATCAGAAATAATGCCAAATGGGCAATAAATATGCCTTGAATACTAGAATTTTTATGCACTAAATTTTCTGATTATCTTCTTCTTTTGCACAATAATTTCAGTATGTTTTATGACCATTGAATGGTTTTCGTTCACCAGAGTTTTTGGTACCAATACACTGGTGAGTTAAATCATTCTATCCTGGGAGGATATATTCCAGTACATTGGGTACTTAAGGGGAACAATTTCCTTAAGGACACACTGTGTATTCAGTGGGATTGATTTATTCTTATATTATTTTTCAAAATTTATTTTATTGTTCTTGTTCTACTAACTTTTTGTTTCTATTTTTTTCATAAAGTTTAATGTTTTAACAGCAATACAGATTGGATAACAATCTTAAGGAAATTATTTTATTATATTCTGTATTCTGTTTGTGGAGATTAAAACATGTGTGGTAATCTACTCCTTCTGAAATTTACTATTCTGATTTGAAGATATAAAAACTTCATCAGAGTATTGAAATTCAGATAATGATTTGAAGAACATAAAAACTTCATCGTTTTATGTAAAACAAAATATAAAAACTTCGATTTTTATTTATCATACGTAATATTTATTGTTAATTACTGTATTGTTTACTGTTATATTTTTTCCATTAATTGAACTCTTCTGTTGTTGACATGAGAAATGGCAATTGATAATGGAAATTCTTCTTCGAATGTTGCGGCAAAGATGATAGCTTTGTCAAGCCGAACTGATGTTCCACCAATCGAGAAACCGAAAAACTTTTCTGGAGCCAACTTCAAAGGATGGTAGCAAAGGGTGTTCTTCTGGCTTACCACACTTTGTATGCAGAAATTCGCTAGTGAAGAACATCCAATGCCTGCTGCAGACATGCCGGACAACGAGAAATTCATGATTGTTGAGGCGTGAAAACACACAGATTTTCTTTGCAAAGGCTATATCTTAATCGCTTTAGAGGATGAATTGTACAATATGTACAGTGCGGTGAATATTTTGAAAGAATTATGGGACGCACTTGAGAAGAAGTACAAGACTGATGATGCGTACTTGAAGAAGTTCGTGGTTACCAAGTTTCTAAACTATAAAATGATAGACAACATAACTGTTGGAACTTAATTTCAAGAGCTTCAACTTATTTTTCATGACCTTATGCTGAAAGTATGGTCGTGAACGAAGCATTTCAAGTGACAGAAATGATTGAAAAATTGCCTCCTTCATAGAGAGATTTCAAGAATTATCGTAAATGCAAGCGCAAAGAAATGAAGTTGGAAGATCTTGTGATTCTTCTAAATATTGAGGAAGACAACAAAATAGTCGAGAAGAAGTCTCGTGAAAATTCAACGATCATAAGAGTTAATATAATCAAGGAGAATGCTCCAAAAAGTAAGAAGAGGAAGAGGTCTTCTGAACAGACTAAGGAGAAGAACACAAAGAATTTCAAGGGAAACTGCTACAATTGTGGAAAAATGGTCACAAAACCCCTGATTATCGTCTTCCGAAAAAGGATAAGAAGAAGGGACATGCCAATATAGTGGAGAAGAATGATGACATTGATGATCTGTGTGCAATACTTTCGGAATGCAACCTAGTTGGAAATCTGAAGGAGTATGGATTGATTTTGGAGCCACTCGACATGTTTGTACTATCAAAGAAGCATTTACGACTTACTCTACTGCTGGTCCCGACGAAGAGATTTCTATGGGAAATAATGCAACAACCAAGATTGAAGGTTATGGGAAGATATTCCTGAAGATGAATTTCAGCAAGGTGTTAACACTCAACAACGTTCTTAATGTTCCTACAAATAGGAAGAATTTAGTTTCTACTTCTTTACTTGTGAAGAATGAATTCAAATATGTATTAGTTTCTGATAAAGTTGTCGTAAGCAAGAATAAAATGTATGTTGGAAAAAGCTACCTCAAGAATGACCGTATGGATAAAATTTTACCTTCTTCTTATTTATTGGAGTCAAATAATTTATGGCATATTCGTTTAGGACATGCCAATTATAAAACCTTGCGGAAGTTAAGTAATTTATAAGTATTGCCTAAATTTGAGTGTAATAAATCGAAATGTCAAATATGTATTGAATCTAAGTTCGTAAAATATCCTTATAAGTCTGTTGAAAGGAATTCAAATTCTTTAGACTTAATTCATACTAACATTTTCGATATGAAGTCGACACCATATCGAGGTGGGAAAAAGAATTTTATTACTTTTATTGATGATTGCACTCGATATTGTTATGTTTATTTGCTCAACAACAAGGATGAAGTAATTGAAGCATTTAAGCAATACAATAATGAAATGGAGAATCAATTGAATAAAAAGATCAAAATGATTAGAAGTGATAGGGGTAGAGAATATGAATCTTCGTTTGCAGAAATATGTTTGGTATATGAAATTATCAATCAAACTGCTGCACTTACACACCTCAATCCAATGGAATTGCGAAAAGAAAAAATCGAACATCAAAAGGAAATGATGAATTCTTTATTAATAAGTTCCGGATTACCGTAGAATTTGTGGGAGGAAGCTATCCTTACAGCTAACCGAATACTTGATAGAGTACCCCACATCAAAATGCAATATGTTCCATATAAAAAATTGAAAGGAAGAAAACCCAACTTTAAATATTTCAAAGTGTGGGGATGTCTATCAAAGGTACAAGTTCATTTACCTAAAAGAGTTAAAATCAGACCAAAAACTATAGATTGCATTTTTATTGGATATGCTACAAACGATAATCCCAAAATTCATGTTAATATGTTAATGGAAACAAATAATGCTGGATTCTTTGAAAGCATCTATCCGTATAAAACTAAATGTGAGTAGTTAAGTGAAAGACCTAAACGACATCGGGAAGAACCAAAGGAAAATACTCTAAGTGTAGAAGATCCAAGGCGTACCAAACGTCAAAGAACATCTACTTCCTTTGGACCAGATTTTGTGACATTCTTGCTTGAAAATGAGCCTTAAACTTTTAAAGTAGCTATGTCATCTTCTGATTCAGCGTTTTGGAAAGAGGCAATCAATAGTGAGATTCAATCAATTTTGGATAACCATACATGGGAATTGGTTGATCTTCCTCCACGAAATAAGCCTTTAGGTTCGAAATGGATCTTTAAACGAAAAATGAAAGGTGATGTCACTTGACAAATATAAGGAAAGACTTGTTGTCAAAGGTTATAGACAAAAGGAAGGCCTTGATTACTTTGACACTTACTCGCCAGTAATGAGGATAACATCTATTAGGGTGTTAGTGGCACTAGCGATCGTGTATAACCTTGAAATCCATAAAACAGATGTTAAAACAACTTTCTTAAATGGAAAATTGGAGAAATAGATTAACATGGAACAACCTGAGGGTTTTGTGGTTCCTGGTAACGAAAAGAAAGTGTGCAAACTTGTTAAATCGCTTTATGGACTTAAACAAGCACCCAAACAATGACATGCCAAATTTGACAAAACAATGTTGGTAAGTGGATTTAAATCAACGAGTCTGATAAATGTGTTTACATTAAAAACACTGCAGGTCATGAGGTTATTATTTGTTTATATGTTGATAAAATGTTGATAATGATCAAAAGTATGGCAGATATAAATGCTACTAAGCGTTTGTTGGCTAGAAAATTCGACATGAAAGACTTAGGAGTTGCTGACGTGATCTTAGGAATCAGAAATTATAAGACTCCACAAGTTCTAGCATTATCACAGTGTCACTACATTGAAAAAATACTTGACAAGTTCAAGCATTTGGATTTCAAGATTACCAAGGCTCCAATTGACGTGAGTTATGCACTTCAAAAGAATGAATATGAAAGTGACTCACAACTGGACAATGCAAGAGTTTTGAGAAGTTTGATGTATATCATGAATTGTACGCGACCAGATACAGCATGTGCTATTAGCAAATTGAATCGGTTTACAAGTAATCCTAATCAAATACATTGAAAGACAATGAAACGAGTTTTGGGGTATTTGAAACATACCCAAAATTATGCTTTGCATTATAACAAATATCCCTCTGTGATCGAGGGATATAATGATACAAATTGGATCGCCGGATCATCTGAAGTTAAATCTATGAGTGGATATGTTTTCACAATTGGGGGTGGAGCAGTATCTTGAAAATAATCCAAATAAACATACATTGCCCAATCTACAATGGAATCTGAATTTATAGCTTTAGATAAGGCTGGAAAAGAAGTTGAATGGCTCCGGAACTTCTTGGAAGATATTTTATTTTGGCCCAAGCCTTTGGCACCTATTTGTATACATTGTGATAGTCAAGCGGCAATAGGCAGGGCATGGAGCATTATGCATCACGGAAAATCTCGTCATATACGACGGAGATACAATATCGTTAGACAACTACTCTCTAGTGGTTTTATCACGATTGACTAAAGTAAAGTCAAGATATAACGTGTAGGATCCACTTACAAAAGGCCTATCAAGAGAGGCAGTTGAAAGATCAACAAACGGAATGGAGTTAAGGCCTAGGACAAGTCATCATGGTGGTAACTCTACCTAGCAGACTGGAGATCCCAAGAGCTAGGTTCAAAGAGATCAAACAAAGTTATGAATGGTGGTTCAACATTGTCAAACAACTCAACGCATTCTCGTGATGAGGACAATGTTCAAAATCGAGGTAAAGCATTAAGGCTTTTTGATGAGTCAATAAAGCTTAAAGCTTTTTAATGATTTGCTAAGTCTGGCAAGATATGACCAGATAGTGTGTCTTTAGGATTAACGTTTAGAAATCACCTATGTGAGTGTGAAGTGTAAGCCGCTTCAAAGGGAATGAAAGTAAAGGCCCATTCTCTAAGCACTCATGAAACCAGACAATGTTCATGACTGAAACGAACACAACCGTGAGAACCATAGATGGTTAAAGATTGATTGTGTGACTTATGTTGTCCAGGTATACAACAAAGCTCGACAGTTCAAAGATATTAAATCTACCGATTGACCGAGTATATCCGATATAAGTTCACTATGGAAAGTTCAAAGGGAAACCTACTTATCCAGATGCAGTTAATTCTTGAATGTAAAACATACACGCGTCGGTGCATTTCTTTATTTTATAGATATTCCCCATTCATATGGGGGATTGTTGGGCTTTAAGCTTGGTGTAGCTTAATTTTAAGCTTGGTGTAGCTTATAGAGGTAAATGGAAAATGGAGAAAAAATAAAATATTTGAGTTTTCCTCCTTGGCAAAGGAACATTGTACCATATTGGAGGAAGAAAAGACTTTTGATAGGTATATATACAATTATTGTTCTTCTGGCTCTTAAAGAGTTAAGAAGAAGGCAAGCCTCGCGCCATCGTCGCTCGCTCGACTCAGCTTCGTCTTCGGCATTCAAATTTGGTAAAAGATCGATTGATTGATTAATCTTTTTTGAACAAAATTCCTTTCAATTATTTAATTGATTAACGAAAATTCAATCCGGAATAACCCATGACCCGCGATCTGGTCTGGTCTGGTCCGTTCCATTTTCTTTTTCGAATTATTTTAAATCCATTTTCTAATTTTTCCGCAATATTCTCACCTGTTCTAACAACTATGGTTGTTCTAAAAGATTGCAAACCTTTTCAGAAAGAGTGCCAAATGGGCTATAAGTATGCCTTGAATCCCAGAGTTTTAACTTACTAAATTTTCTGATTATCTTCTTCTGCACAATATTTTCTAGTGTGTTTTACGACCATCGAGTGGTCCGCCGTTCCAAAACGCTGGTGAGTTAAATCGTTCTATCCTGGAAGGATATATTCCACCACCTCGGGTACTTGAGGGAAATAATTTCCTTAAGGACACACTGTGTATTCAGTGAACTCAATTTATTCCTATATTATTTTTCAGAATTTATTTTATCGTTCTTGTTCTACTAACTTTCTATTTATGTTTTTTTCAAAAAATTTACTATTTTATTGTTTATTACAGCAATACACATGGGATAACACGAAGTTAGATCAATGTATAAGTGCATGTCCTCATCAAACATTACTCTGTTTGTAGAACTTAGTGTCAAGTATGGGTGTTAAACGGGTTGGGTTGACCCGGTTCAGGACCGACCCAGACCGAAAGAACCCGGAACCGGCCCAGACCGGTAAGAAGGGGCTGGGCTGGGCTGGGCTGGGTAGGGGGTTTGGTTCGTTTATATTTTTGAAAACGGGTAATCGGCCCGGTTGAACCCGGAAGAGTGAACAGTAACTCTTACCGGGTTAACCAGCCCGGACCGGCCCGGTTCAAACGGCTAGTGTTTTTTTTTTTAATTTTCAAAATTTGTGGGCAAGAAATTGAACAAAAAAAGAAGGAAAAAAATGGCAAGTAGAAGTACTTGTACATGTTCTTGTAGATCCATAATTACTTCAAAATCAATTGTTATTAATCGATTTGCAACACCAAGAGGATTACAATTGATTTTCCTTGGAAACCCTAAATTAAAGCAAATACCCAAAATTTTTGTGGTAAGATCATCAGCAGTTGATAGTTCATCTAACTTTGTTGATCGCATGGAAAAAGCCTGGTTGATTTCCAAGGTATTTTTTTTTTACCTATTTGTATTATGTGTTTTGATTATCTGTTCATATTGTCAATTCAATTATGTGATCAATCAACTATCTAAACAAGGGCAGGGGCGAAGCAATATAGTCCTAACGGTGGTTCGTCGAAAATTACAGAATGTATATAGGTAAAATATTACATTTTAGAGGTATATATTTAAAACCCTTGGTGAATTTACTTGTTATTAAAAATGTAAACCTTTCAATTTGTAAGTTTGAATTATGAAATAAAAGTAGCATTTGCAATAAGTGCAATTTTTCCCCGTCTTCCTTGTATTCTTTATGTTAGTGCTTTGTATTAATATAACTTACAATATTTATACAAAATTCAAAAAAAAATAAAAATACTAAACCCAACCCGGCTCCCTCAACCCGTAACCCTTACAGTTCAGTTTTTACCCGGATGAACCTAAACCCGTTAAACTCGTTAAGAACCAACCCGGAACCGATCCGGATCGTAATCCGTATGGGTCTAAAAAATAGAGGTCCGGCCTGGCCCGGTCCGATCCACCCGTTAAACACCCATAGTGTCAAGTACTAAAAAGACTTGCTTAGAAAGGCTTGCAAACGAATGACTTTCACAAAAATGTATTAAAATCAGTGTCGATTCAAACCATGACACACAATTTAGACCGAAGCAGTATATGTTAACATCGGTGGCAAATTAAGCATACTACATTACCTTTTTTTTTTAGGCAGAATACATAAAATGACACCTGAACTTGTACTCAAATTCCTGTTACACACCTGTTGACTACCGAAATATTTTCAAACACTCAGCTTTTCAAAATTGTACCTATTACACACCACCTTGCCTACATGGCACGCGCGTCCTTTACACACAGATAAGGCAAGTGAACTAAAATTATTTGTATCTGAAGCCTCATAAAACCGCCACATGTCCATTTTTTTCCCATTTCTTTTTTTTATTCATCTTCTTCATTTTTCTTCCTCCATTAATGCTCACAGAACCTCTTTCTATTTATTTTTTTTGGTTACTTTCCAAACTTTTTTTTCGTTTTTCAACTAGTAAATAAAGCATTTTCGATTATCAAGAGATTGGTGTGAAATTGTTGGCTCGGAAAGTGCGGTTAAATTAGACCCAAAAATTTTCGATCCAAAAAGTGCAATTATTGGCCCGAAAAATCAAGAGAACGGTACTAAAATTATTTATGTGAAATTATTTTTTTTTACTAAAATTGATATTTGGATACTTAATTAGTTGTTGATTAGAAGCTCCATTTCAAGTTGGAACTCATTTGGAGATGAATTGAGATTTGGATGAAACTTGTTGAAGAATGCCAAAGAACAATATTTTGAATTAGGTGTTGGATCTTAGACTTGAAGAAGTATAAGCTTGATTTTAAGAATTTTGGTAGATGAAATTAAGATGAAAGTGGGCACAGCCATGGTGGTTGGTCTTGTGAAGAAGATGAGTTCCCTTTTCTTTTTTTTTTTCCCCATTCCCTTTTTTTAATTTGCTGGAGACCTTTTTTTAATTTTTTAACTTAATAACACATGTCACGATGATATCGGTGCGTGACATACACCTATTTAAAAAAGTGGTCAAATCTCAAAGTGGTGTGTAATAGATACAATTTTTAAAGGTTGAGTGTTTGAAAATATTCCCATAGTCAATAGGTGTGTAATAGAGATTTGAGTACAAGTTCGGGTGTCATTTTATATATTCTGCCTTTTTTTTTTATAAGTACAAGTATGACTATACTTAGAATCATGATGTACTTGTTGCTTGCAAAGTATGTACTTTATATATTCCTATAAGGTGTCCATCTGCAATATATCCAGTTCCCTAGCAGAAAATTGTCAAAAACATTACATAAGTCGTATTGTCACAGAGAAGAGAACATGGAAAGATATTGATTTATATTGTCTGGATTTTGAGGTAATCCAAAGGTGTTTAAAGTGAGGCGTTGTTCACGGGTTTGAATCTCTGTCTAAATATTTTTATCTTCTTATTTAAACAGAACGGAGATCATCATGTGCGGTCTATTTGACTCTTTATCAATCTAAAATTTTTTCTAGTATATAACTCTTAAAACTTAATATTTGTGGAAGACACAAACAACTAATCTTAAAAGTTGTATCTTAAACAAATTTTATAATTTAAATGTCAAGCTCTACAAAAGTTTCGTCAACAAAAGTTCTCTACATACTACGCACCCTATTGACTCTCTTTTTCCTTAGGTGTTATATGCTTACTTTTATTAGTTAAATTTCTTTTGTTGCCTTGTTCATTTTAGTTTTGATTTATAAAATTATAGTTCTATTACAAGTATTTTTATTAATTGCTTAGCTAAATGTTGCATAGCTTTGAAAATTTTTGGTGCACCATTCATCAAAAATAATTTTATCGCCTTCCTTAAAGTTCGAACATCTTTGACGAAATACCTAGCTATGTTACTATAATAATAAATAATAAATTTAATATAATCCCATATAATGAGGTCCGTTGAGAATATAATATATGCAGACGTTACCACCGATCTCGAATATACATTAGTCTTAGATGATGCTTGCAACAACTTTTATTTCAATTTTCTTGACCACCTCAAGTTGTAAAATGCAAGGCTGGAAAACATGTGTCTTACCTGTGACACGTGCACTCCATTACCTCTTGCATTATAGGAAAAATTTCACATGAGAACAATTGGGCTCCATACTTTTTAATTTTATAGCCCATATTTTAATTTACAACCAAGTAGCCCATATTTTAATTTACAACCAACTAGCCCATAAATAATATGCTAAGAATCAACATCTAAATTCAATAGGTTCTCAAAATTACTATTTAATTTTTAAAAAAGATTACTCAAGCTTTTAAATTAATTTTCGAATCAGTAAGTATCACTCAAATATTAATTCAACAAACCAACTTCATTTGGGTGGTCAAAATTAGATTTTTAATAAGCTTAAATATGTGGGTTTAAATTTCGAATTTGATTTTATGAGAAATATGGAGTGACCGTTATTTAGACTTTTTATAAATAGTAAAAGAGGTTGTATATAAAATTTGTAGTCATTTAATGGAGATTTGGACTGGTTTTGAACAAGAATTGCAACTGAAAATCGTGAAAGAAGTTCGTCTACATACGCTTGTATAAAGGTGTATAAAAGTGTATAATAGTGTATAAGGTGTGTTTCTACACTCATATACAATATTATACAAGACTATACATAATTATACAAAAAACTGACTTCGTCTTTTTCCTTGCGTCTTTTCTGAAATTTAACTTAAATCTTGGTCAAACCTACTCCAAATCACTTCAAATTTAAATTTTGATCTCCTTTTGATATTTTCAATCAATTGGAACAATACCCAATCCAAACAACTAACAAATTCAAAAAGACCATTTTCAAAAGCAAAACTTTGAATGGTCTTCAATGGGGGACTTCTATTCTTCAATTTTCTTTCATTGCAAGCAGGTGACACACAAGGAGAAACAGAAAATACATGGCCTTTTGAAGCATATGTAAAAGATGTGAGAAGAAGAGAGAGTGAAAGGCTGAAAGCAATAGTTGTGAGAACAAAGAATTAACTCCATAGCTTTTAGAAGCAATGGTTGTAAAAGCACATATTTTTGTGAGCACATGATTTTTGCCCTATATGAGAATTACTCCCAAAAATTCAAAAATAAAAATAATTTTGTGTTGTTTGCAATTTTGTGGATTTTGTGTTATTTTTCTCTTATTGTTTGCATTTGTCTGTGCGTTTTTATTTGTTAAATTAATATAAAATAAAATAAAAATATATTGCATTTGCATTTAGGATTTATTAGGAGTAATTAAATTTGTTTTACAAAAATAAAAATCACAAAAAATAATATAATTTTTATTTTTAGCATTTAAAGGTCTAGTTGTGTTATTTTATTTTAAATTGGTATTTAATTATGTGTGTTAATTGTTAGTAGAAGTTGATTAGTATTTTTATAAGTTAATTGGATTTTTTGTATTTTTTATCTAGGATTATGGTTTTTAAAATTAGGAATTAAAAGAAAATTAAAGAAATGAAATAAAGAGAAAAATCGGACTGGGCCATCCAAATTTAACCAAATCCAGGCCCAGAACATTTGCCTCACCCGGTCCAGTCCAGCCAATTTCAGAGACCAAACCAAACGCCGTCGTTTTGTCACATTTGATCTGAACCGTTGATCTCGTTAGATAGAACAGTTCAGTCCATTTCCAGCCTCTTGGGAGAAGAATATACAGAGAGGGTGGATTCTTGGGAGAAAAGAGAATATAGAGAATACACTAAACGTTTGAGCCTCAAAAACATACTGTCACATTGTCTTCCTTCCATTTACTTTCAAGTTCCAGCCTTTAATTCAACACTTTAGCTTACTTTGAACCCAAAAGTAACTAGAGTTTCTCTGTTTATGTTTGACATTAAGATTCAAAAATAACTTGAGTTACATGAGTATTAGATATAACTGGTCCAAGTTGACTGTGGCTAAATGAGAAGTAAATTTAATTTATTTGGATTGAAGTCTGGTTTATTGAAGGGGTAAATGTTTTTGGTTTCATTTTTTATTTTGATTGGGTTTGTCTGAACTTGTCTTGGGTCAATCTGATTGGTCCTGCTTGGTTTTAAAGTATTTCTAGAATCACTGGATTGTGTGTGTTGCTGTTTGAACTCCAAATTGTTGTTCGCTTGCTATTGCTGACATCTCCTTCCTTCTATTTTAATTCAACTCCAGGTATTTCTCTCGGCTCCGGTTGATATGTGAAAGACTGAATCAGTCAACATGTAGAAGTTAATTGGAGAAATGAAAAGTGTGGTTTGTGTTAGTATGAAATCAACTTGTTCAAGTTTATCATAGTTTAATTACATCTGCATAGTAGCTATAGTGAGAGATCAAGTGAATGGAACACCTTACCATTTGTAATAAGTGGACTGTGTAGGTGTTACTATTTCTGGCATGCATTGTGAACTGAATACTTGACTTGGCTTTGTAGTTGTGCAACAGAATTGAAAGGGTTGTTTCAACAGTTAATTCCAATTAGTTTTTTTTTTTGTGATTGTAAAATAGGTTCAGAAGATGGTTGGTAAATGTCAATAGCTAATTCCCATAATTTAAGTTCAGAACATCAAATTCATAGGAGTGTTGAGATTTAGTTTGGAAATGTTAATTTGAGGTAACATTTGAGTTACCATTACTGTTGCTCACGTACAGATCATAAGTAGGTAATCAAGTTCATGTATCTGAAATTAATTATGAGTGTCTAGTTGAATTCACGTCTCTGCATTAAAATCTCTCTTGTTGTTAGTTGTTAAAAATGGAAATTATGCTCATAATGGCAATGAACTACAATTCATAGTTAAAAGTTGAAGGGAAATGCGATCAAGTCTTGGGTTACGTGGTGTTTTCATTCATTAGTATTAGCTTATCTTACAACTTACTGTATCTTCCACTTATAATCAGGCCTTGAGTTTCTTTTGGTGTATAAGCCAATTTGTAAAGATTTTTGGGCCCAATCGGCATCCCAATTGTGGTAATGCCTAAATTCAATATGGAATGGGCCTGCCGTTAGGGCCAAGTGAAGAAGTTCTTAAATAATATTGATTAACTAGGACCTTTATTTTATTAGAGACAAATAATATAAAAATCGTAGCCACTTTAGGATTTTCCCTTAAATAAAAATAAACGAGACGAGCCTCGCCAAATAACAATATAAATTGCGGGGCCCTCATAAATGCATACTAAAATACTTAGATATCGGGACGAGCCGTTTAGCGAATTTCACGGCCTTTCTGTCACGACCCCTATAACCCACCATCGGAATCGTGATGGCGCCTACTCGTGGTAGCTAGGCAAGCCAATTTACTCACCATCTTTCCATTAATAATAATAAAAAACCATCCTATTGTCAATTTAATAACATGAATAATAATAATAACATTAACTGCGGAAGTCTACTTTCATAAGTTTTGAATATAAACGTGAAATACTCAACATAAATCCTCTACCGAAGATGTGGAGTCACTAACTCACGAACCACTAAGAATAACTACATATAATGGTCTGAAAGAAATATAACAACCGTTTGTCTCGAAACAATGAGACTACAGCATAAACGAAAACATAAGAAGAGACGCCGAGCCTGTGGACGCCTGCAAGCTACCTCAGTCTCTAGGGTATGAAATCCTGCTATCAAACCTACAGCTGCTGCTGCTGCTGCTCAATACTTGGAGCTGTGCAAAAACGCACAGAAGTGTAGTATCAGCACAACCGACCCCATAAACCTAGGACCAGACACTCACATAAACCTATGCAGTTCTATATACATATGTACCACAAAACAACAGAAATACTAAACTAAACAAATAGAAAGGGAGGGAACATGCTATGGGGAGCTCAATTGGATATACATAATTTATCAGTTAAATAGAAATAGAGCGCAATAATAATTATCACGAAATGAGAAATTTAATAGTTGCACGACATCACCCTTCGTGCTTTTACTCTCATCCTCACCCAAGTAATCATATCAAAGTGCACGACATCACCCTTCGTGCTTTTACTCTCATTCTCACCCAAACAATCGAATAAAAGTGCACGACATCACCCTTTGTGCTTTTACTCTCATCCTCACCCAAACAATCAAATAAAAGTGCACGACATCACCCTTCGTGCTTTTACTCTCATAACTCACATTCATGGCATGGAATGTTCCTTCGTGAGAATATAAACAAAAATGGCACTACATCACCCTTTGTGCTTTATCACTCTTCCTCACCCAAACAACAGTCACAATCAACGGGCAAGAAGAATGAAATAAATAACAAGTACAATCCCGACAAGGGAGTAACAACAACACAATAAGGTCCCAGCAAGGGAACAATAACAACAACAACAATAAGGTTCCGGCAAGGGAACAAATAACAACAACTTTCACAGCCCGACAAGGGCTCAATAATTTAACCATCCCGGCAAGGGATTAATCATAATTTAGCTTAGGAGAGTTCCACATTAGTTCACAACATGTACCAACAAGGACTCACGATCATGCTAGACTCCGGTGTATAGACACTCTTCACCACGCCTATACAGCGCACTCGATCATTTAGCAGTTAGCAAGTTATTTTACTCTAATCCTATTCCCTCAAGATAGGATAGATCAAACACTTACATTGACGGCTTATAGACAACTCAGTCCTCAAGCAATGCCTTTCCTTACGAATTTTGCTCCAATTCAATTGTATCTATACACAATGTATTTAATATCATCAATTCTACTCAACAAACCAGTCCAATCACCTAATTAAAGTCCTCCTAACATGTTGTCCAAAAATTGCAAAACCAAACCCGGGCTCGCTTGGTTAAAACACGAAGTTCGAAACCAAAATAAATTCACCCATACCCCTACGAGTACAAATATATAATTTGTTTTAAGATTCGACCCCAAATTGGGGTTGAATTACCCAAAATTCTCAAAAACCTAACTTTGCTCAAACCCCATACTTTCTGCCTTGATTTCATGATTTAGGCTTAGAAACTAATTAATTAATGAAAGAAAAGTGAAGGAAATAAGCGGGAAATTACTTACTCAAAGGGTCTTGAAGCTTGGGGGCGTTAATGGCTTCCTAGGGCTTGAGAGAGAAGAGGGTTCATGATAAAAGAGTGAAAAAATCCGAGTGCAATGGTTTTGTTCCGTTTTTAAAATTTAACTGGGCGAAATTGCCCTTCGCGTTCGCGTACACAGTGTCGCGTTCGCGAAGGGTTGGACAGGTCTGGGCATCGCATTCGCATGGAGCTAGTCGCGAACGCGTAGAAGAAAAATTGGGGGCTTCACAGCTGGCCTACGCGAACGCGAGGTGTGGGTCGCGAACACGAAGGAGGGGGAAAAAGGGCATCGCGAACGCGACCAGTGGGATGCGAACGCGATGAAGGAATGCCTACTGCAGATTTTTTGCAATTTTTCTAAGTTCAAAACCACCCTGATACCTATCCGAAACTCACAGCTCCAAACCAAATATGCACACTGACTCAAAAACATCATACGAACTTGCTCGAGCGATCAAATTGCCAAAATAACATCAAAATCAATNAAACTTTACAGGAAGCGCTTAACCAATATTTATGGCCTGTACCGGGCGTCGGAATAAAAATACGAGCCCGATACCTATATTTTCTAACTCATTTTTATTTTCATTTTTCCTTAATAATTTCAGAAAACAATTAAACAGAAAAATTCTTTTATCGGGGTTCTGGACCTCGGATTTCGACTCCGGGAACATGCCCGAGTCCCATATTTTTCTACGGACCTTCCGGGATC
>MU682601.1:3432-19813 GCA_026770625.1 Nicotiana glauca
CAGATGTATTTTATTATTTATTTTTATTATATTATTATTTTATTTTATTTATTATCATTTTTTAAATTTTCCTAGTATTTGTTCTGCCATTTTTGTGATAATTTCCTAATTAATTCCCTTTTTAACTCTTGTACATCCAATTTACCAACACTGGTATCTCACACGAGTCACAAATTGTTGTAACAAAATTTATTTATTTTGATTCTGGAATTCTTTTACTTGGTGTAAAAATCACGTGCTCACACCCATGATGTAATTCAAATGCTACATATGCTGAGCTTTACACTTTTATGGGATGTCGTCAACCTAAAAATCTACCTTGTAGTGACTCATCTTAGAGATCGAATTAAAATCTGACGAGTTCTGAAATGATTCGAGCAAAACTAATATGGGTTTTGGGATGAGGGTGGCCTGGTGGTTCAGGCGTGTGACTTGGGGAAGGTTTAGGGTTGGCGCCGGCACCAAGGATTTTTAGGGCGGCGCTAGGGTTCTTGGCTAAAAAGTGAAATTCGAGGAGGGGGATTGGGATTCGAAGGAAACCAAAGTCGTTTTAGTGGTAAAGGAGGCCTCGTGGAGGTATGGTGTTAATTTGGTGTCACACAGACGAGGTGAGGTTTGGGTCAGTTCTTCGATCTAGTATTCGAAGAGATTGGTTAGGATTCGAGGGAAACTGTTAGGATAGTTGAAATGGGGAGGTTGTGGAGAGCTATGGTGAAAATATAGGGTCATTTGGACCGCCGGAACCACAGTGAGGCAATTTTTGGTGGGTGGTCGACGATGGAGTGTGGCGGAGGGAGACGAGCTCGTCTCTGATCGTTAGAGACAAAGGGAAGGTGGGGTGCTTTGAGGGGGGCTAGGGTGTGTGTTGGAAATATATAGTAGGCGAGGGAATTGATCCTGGCCGTTCGATCAAACAAGATCAACGGCCTGGATCAATGGTTTAAATGAAACGGTGCCGTTTGAGCATAGATAGAGGACTGGGTTGACCCGGGGATAAACAAATTGGGTTGTGGGGAAATCTTGGGACCGTCAGATGAACGAGTTTGAACGGTCTATATCAGCCTACCTGAGACGGTGCTATTTTGTTGATGTGGGAGACGGGCTGGACCGTTCGATCTAATGAGATCGACGGGCTGGACCGTTCGATCTAATGAGATCGACGGGCTGGATCTATTGTGACAAAACGACGTCGTTTGGATTGGTTGAGAAGCTTACTTTGGACCGGATGGGGCGTTTATTGGGCCAATTTTGCCGGGCTCTGGGTGAATTTTGATTGGGCTGGGGATCATTTTTGCCCAAATCTAATTTCCTCTCTTATTTCTCCTCTATTTTGTTTTGTTTTCTCTTATTTAATTCCTAATTTAAAAACCAAAAATCCTAGCTTAAATCATAAAATCAACAATTAACTAAAAATACTAGTTAACTCCTAATAATAATTATCACACAGAATTAAACACCAATTAAAGATCAAATCACACAATTTGATATTAAATGCTAAAAATGCAAAGTTCATATTTTTTGTAATTTTTCATTTTTGTAACTCACACTTAATTACTCACAATTGTAGAATTAAATCCTAAATGCAAATGCGACATATTTTTGTATTTTCATTAATTTAAACAAATAAACATGCATACACAAACGCAAACAATTACTAAAAATATCACAAAATGCACAGAATAAAACAGACAATTTTTGTTTTGATTTTGTGGGAGTAATTCATGTAAGGCAAAAATCACATGCTCACAGCTTCCCATCTTTGCCCCGAAACACAGAGAGTTGTCGTGCAAAGATAAAGTGAGCAGATACGAGCGATTTTTGCCCGTTTAAGTACTCCGTGTGAAACATTTGTTTTGAAAGATTTGACCGAACCTTTGCTTCAAAAGGCTTCCTACATATCCTTGGCGGAAAAGGAATCAGGTCAATATAGTTCGAGAAGTTTTGGTAGCTAGGACTACCATGAAGCTGTGATTTTGCTGTTACTGTTGTTGTTGTTGCTGCTACTGACTACCGACCTCCTTATTACACCCGGCTAAAACAAAAAATAAGAAGCTAGACTAAACTACTATATGAATTACAAAATCTTATCTAAATTTTTAGGCTTGCTTTATCGTCTTGCTTTCTTGTCGGCTTGCTTCCTCTGATGTTTCTTCATTTATGTCTTGACTCGTCGGCCTCTCTTGATTGCCGAACTTGAACTGCTTATTTCCTTCTTCGAACTATATTCCTTTCGAAGCTTGAACTGCCTTCTTCTGATCATTGTTACCTTTCTTTCGATTTCTGGATTTGAATTTATGTTGGGGATCTTGCTGTAATCCTCTGCTTTACTCACTTCAACACCTGAATATATTCCTCTATTATACGGGCGGGCTCCCAACTTCAAAACTTGGAAAATAAGGACCGAAATGTATTCCTCCGTTATACGGGCGGGCTCCCGACTTCACTCTTCAACTTAAAATATATTCCTCTATTATACGGGCAGACTCCCGACTTCAACCTTTATCTTGAAATGTATTCCTCTATTATACGGGCGGGCTCCCGACTTCAATCTTCAACTTAAAATGTATTCCTCTGTTATACGGGCGGGCTCCCGACTTCAATCTTCAAACTCAAAATGTATTCCTCTGTTATACGGGCGGGATCCCAACTTAAATCTTCAAACTCAAAATGTATTCCTCTATTATACGGGTGGGCTCCCGACTTCAATCTTTAAACTTGAAATGTATTCCTCTGTTATAGGGGCGGGCTTCCGACTTCAATCTTCAACTTAAAATGTATTCCTCTATTATACGGGCGGGCTCCCGACTTCAGCAAAATAGACAAAACCAAGAAAATTCTTCTGCCCTAGTTTGGTGAATGAGCATTATATCAATAAGAATTCGAAAGCTAAAATTTGAATTGTACTCCCTCTCTTCTTCAGGTGGGGTCCTGACTTCAACAACTTGAAAGGTACTCCTCTATTTTTCTGGCGGGCTCCTGACTTCAACTTCAATCATATTCCTCTATTTTTCAAGTGGGCTCCTGATTTTAACAACTTTAATAATTTCAAGGATACACCTCTATTCTCCAGGCGGGCTCCTGACTTTAACAAAATAGACAAACCAAGAAACTTTTCTACCACAGTTTGGTAGCTGGTGCATATTATTTTTACCAAATAAAACTCGAAGACTAAAATTTGAACTATACTCCCTCTATTCTTCAAGCGGGGTCCTGACCTCTGGAATTTGAAAAGTATGCCCTATTTCTCCAGGCGGGCTCCTGATTTCAAAATTTGAAATAAATGCCTATGTTCTCCAGGCGGGTTCCTGAATTCTAAAAATGGCCAGAACAAAGAAATTTCATGTCCCAGTTCGATAACTGGTTATAATTATGAGTGGCAATTGAATTATATTAAAGTTATACCCCATTATCTAGGTGGGTCCTGAAATCTCTCAACTTTTACCTTAGGCGTGACGACTTACATGTTTAAATTAAAAATTCTTACGGCATTCCTCATCCTAATTCCTGTTACTACTGGAAACTTTAAAGCTTAGCCCCATTGTCCAGGTGGGTCCTGAAAACATTCCTATTTGAATTGTGGTAAAAAGGTGGAAAAGATGGTGTTTATTCTTTGGGGAAAAGGTGGAAAAAGATGATGTTTCTTTTCAGTGTTTTTGTGTTAAGATTTTCTTGTTGTACTTATTTCTTAGAACTAATCCCATTTTCCAGGAGGGTCCTGAAAACATCCTCGTTCAAAATCGGGGTAAAAAGGTGGAAAAAGATGGTGTTTCTTTGAATTCCCTTGACTGTTAATTTCCGTTTCTTATTCTTATTTCAAACAAGTCCCATTTTCCAGGAGGGTCCTGAGAATTTAGTTAAACAAACCTATCTGGTACTTACTTTCTTTGTGGCATATTTTCTTCACTATCAACATTTGCCATACCTGTTTCAAATCAAACAAAAATCTTGTTAGTTTAAAATGTGTCACTGGTTGTGATACTCTTGCTGGGGATGGTTTTCCCCCTTTTCTTCTTTCCGTGTTTTACTTCGTTCGAATGCCTTGATCTTGGTCGAGAATTTGCGACCTTCTGACTACTCCTTATCCCCAAACTTCAGCCTGTTGTTTTCCGCTTTTAACCTTCTTATATGAATCCTTCCAACTGTTGCCTTCCCCTTTCGGATTTTTATCCGATCCTATACTTTCAAGGAATCTCCATCACTTTATCATTTGGTTTATCAACGACATTTCTTACGTCCCATAACCTTTTTTTCGACGTATCCTAGCCATACTTTCCTTGCATTACTTTGGAACTTGGTAGTAAACTTTGAAAATCCTTCTTATTTGTTAAAACAAAATATTATTGGGAAAGTTTTAGTCAAAAGAAATGAAATATGATGACTTCAGAATATAAAGAAAACAAAAGAGAAGATCTTCATTTAGAAGATTTTGAGGAAGAAAAGACTTATCTAAATGGGATGACGGACCACAATGATCATGTTGTGCATTTTGGTTTAATCAACCCAATCTATTCAATCAATCAATTTCCAAATTGTCCTGCTTTGTGCCTCAAAGTTTTCCTCAACCCAACTCTTTTTTCGAATCCCCATTTTCGTTCAACTCAATGCCTTAATGGATCATGTGTCGTCGACTTAACCTTATTTGTCCCTTTCGCAAATCCTTGTCGCCTCATGGTGCCTGTGAAGGTTTTCACCAATAAGACTCTCATTTTCATTTTCTCTCAGCTTTCGTCGCCTTACAGTGCCCTTGCGGGTTTTCACTAATAAGACTCTCTCATTTTCCATTTTATTTGCTTAAAACCGGAGTATTGCCTCTGATATGAATTATCCTTACTTGCTTGACTTGGCACCTCTCGAAGATTGATCGAGAGGTCTTTCTTTGGATCTCAGTATGGATTTTTGGATAGGTTTGGAAAGAAAAGGGTATGAAAGTGTTCAAACCAAATCCAATGGGTTAGAATTACAACTTTTGGAACCAATTTTCCTCATTTCAAACATAACTTCTGCCCCAGTTTCTTGCTTGGGGATCCTTTGATTTTATTTCCATATGACCGAGCTGTGAAGCTTCCTACGTATGCTTAAAACGAATCAGGTCAAACGTAGTTCATGCTATTCCTTTGTTTTTTTTCTCGTGACTTTTCTTTTGTTTTGTTGTTATTTTTCTTTTCTTTTTTTTTCAATTTTATCACCGATTCCCAAAAGAGGGGTATGAAAGAATAAATAAGGCTCAAAAGGGGAGACAAAGGTTAAAATGTTTGGATAGAATAACAAATTGCCTCCGTCATTTCATTCTCCGATAAATGCCAAGTACAAACAAACAAACGACAATTACAATCAAAGAAGTCATACATAATATCTCTTGACTGCATCAGAATTGATAGCCATGTCGACACATCTTCCTTCGACATCTGTCAAGCATAAAGCGCCATTGGATAGCACTCTGGTCACAATAAACGGTCCTTGCCAATTCGGGGCGAACTTGCCCTTTGCTTCGGCCTGATGTGGAAGGATTCGTTTCAACACTTGCTGCCCCACTTCAAACTTCCTGGGACGCACCTTCTTATTATATGCTCTTGCCATCCTCTTTTGATGTAATTGGCCATGACAAACTACTGCCAATCTCTTATCATCGATCAAGCTCAATTGCTCCAATCGGGCTTTGACCCATTCATCGTCATCAATCTCAGCCTCAGCGACAATTCGGAGAGACGGAATTTCAATTTCTGCCGGTAATACTGCTTCAGTTCCATATACCAACAAATAAGGAGTTGCACCTACTGAAGTACGAACAGTAGTGCGATAACCCAGCAATGCAAATGCCAACTTTTTATGCCATTGTCTGGACCCTTCTACCATTTTCCTCAATATCTTCTTTATATTCTTGTTGGCTGCCTCGACCGCTCCATTCGCTTTGGGACGATATGGGGTGGAATTTCGGTGTGTAATCTTAAACTGTTGACATNTTTAGTTGGTATCACTGCTTCAGTTCCGTATAACAACAAATAAGGAGTTTCACCTACTGAAGTACGAATAGTAGTGCGATAACCCAGCAATGCAAACGGCAACTTTTCATGCCATTGTCTGGACCCTTCTACCATTTTCCTCAGTATCTTCTTTATGTTCTTGTTGGCTGCCTCAACCGCTCCATATGCTTTGGGACGATATGGAGTGGAATTTCGGTGTGTAATCTCAAACTGTTGACATACTTCTTTCATCAAATTGCTATTAAGATTAGCACCATTATCCGTGATTATCATCTTTGGGACCCCAAATCTATAGATGATATGGGAATGAACAAAATCCACCACTGCCTTCTTGGTTACCGACTTGAAAGTTTTAGCTTCAACCCACTTGGTGAAATAGTCGATGGTTACCAGAATGAACCTATGGCCGTTGGAAGCTGCTGGCTCGATAGGTCCAATGACATCCATTCCCCATGCAACAAAGGGCCATGGTGCTGACATCGTGTGTAATTCTGTTGGTGGAGAATGAATCAGATCTCCGTGTATCTGACACTGATGGCATTTCCGCACAAAACTGATACAATCACGCTCCATAGTGAGCCAATAATACCCTGCTCGAAGAATTTTCTTTGCCAATACATATCCACTCATATGTGGCCCACAAACTCCAGAATGTACCTCTGCCATAAATGTCGCGGCTTGACTAGCATCTATACATCTCAGCAACCCCAAGTCTGGTGTTCTTCCTTAGGTCTTCTACGTGATCTGCCTGACGCTTGGATTTTATAATCACATCATCCACGTATACCTCAATCTCTTTGTGTATCATATCATGAAACACAATAGTCATTGCCCTCATGTATGTTGCTCCAGCATTCTTCAACCCAAATGGCATTACCCTATAACAATAAGTTCCCCACGGCGTGATGAAAGTCGTCTTCTCTGCATCTTCCTCGTCCATCAAAATCTGATGATACCCAGCATAGCAATCCACAAAAGAGCCGATCTCATATTTGGCACAATTATCGATCAAGATATGCATGTTGGATAACGGGAAGTTATCATTTGGGCTGTCCTTGTTCAGATTGCGGTAGTCAACACATACCCGAATTTTTCCATCTTTCTTCGGTACTGGCACCACATTAGCCAACCAATCAGGATATCGAGTGACCCGAATAACCTTTCCATTCAGCTGCTTGGTTACTTCTTCCTTAATCTTCACATCATGTCTGTTTTGAATTTCCTCAATTTCTGCTTGACGGGAGGGCATGCCGGGTTAGCGGGTAACTTGTGAACCACTAAATCGGTGCTCAAACCCGGCATGTCATCGTATGACCATGCAAAAACATCCTTGAACTCAACAAGTGCTTTGATTAATTCTTCCTTGATGTTCAGTTCAATGTGGACGCTTATTTTAGTTTCCCAAATGTCATCTGCATCCCTTCGATTAATGGCTTCCGTGTCATTTAAGTTGGGCTTGGCTTTCTCTTCAAATTGGCTTAACTCTCTGTTAATTTCCTCGAAGGCTTCATCCTCATCGTATTCTGACTCATCATCATATTCTACCTCTTGCATTACCAGTTCAGAATTAGATTGATTTTTTAGACTAGGTTGAAGATCCGTCGTGCATGCCATGTCATTGAGACCGGTATAAAGAGAACTGTTCAGAAAAGGAAAGAACAAAATAAATTAAAACAAGATAATGAGTAGAAAAAAAACTTTTATTGACTGAAGTACGGGATAACAAGGTTTCACACTTTGACAAGTACAAAATAAAAGAAAACTAGATTACAACCCTGGAATAATCCAGCTAAACATGAAGGAAAAATCAAAGCCTACTACCAAGACTCCATCTGCATGGGCAGAGGAGTAGCCATCCAATTGTTGACCTTGGCCTTAGGTCCTACGAACTGCACATCTGCCTTGCTGGATCCTTCCCCAGTTCCTACCATATTGACTTCAGCGAATAATCTTTCAAATCCTTCATCTAAATCTCCATTTATTCCAATCAGTGGCCATGTAACCTGGGATAGCAATTGCCTTTTGATGCTCGGCCTGACAAAAGATCGGGACAGGCGTGGGATTGGCTTGGGAAGGACCCATGCCCTTTTCTTCATCTTCTTGGCCCGTCGCACATCCACCGCTGTAGGCTTGAACCCTAACCCAAAGTTATCTAGATTCTTGGTCAAAGAAACCGATTGAATAATACCCTGAAGATTAAGCCCCAAACATTTGCCTGGCACAAACCCGTTTTTCAACATCTCCGAGGCCACCATGACAGTTGCAGCCACTATTCTGAGAAGTGGGACGCTTCCACCCTCAGGAATTTTGTCCACTGAAACCATATTGAAAACCTGGTAAACCCACGGACCCTTGTCATCATCAGTCTCTATGAAGGGTACGATGGCATCACTCACGGCACTTGTACCGTCATCCCCGTGCACTACGATCTCCTGCCTCTCCCACTCGAATTTGACCATCTGGTGCAATGTAGACGGCACTACTTTGGCAGCGTGGATCCATGGTCGCCCCAACAAAAGATTATACGACACTGCAACGTCTAATACCTGAAACTCCATGGTGAACTCGACTGGGCCAATTGTGAATTCAAGTATGATGTCACCCACTGTGTTTGTACCCCCACCATCAAACCCTCGAACGCAGATGCTATTCTTGTGAATTCTGTCGTTATCAACCTTCAGCTTGTTCAAGGTGGACAACGAGCAAATATTGGCACTAGACCCATTATCGATCAATACTCGAGTGACTACTGAGTCTTCACATTTCACGGTCAAATAGAGAGCTTTATTATGCTCTGTACCTTCCACGGGCAACTTATCGTCAGAAAATGTCACCCGGTTCACCTCAAAAAAAATTTTTGCTATTTTCTCTAGATGGTTCACAGAGATCTTATCCGGCACATGGGCTTCATTCAGAATTTTCATCAATGCCTGGCGGTGCTCGTCTATATGGATTAGTAATGATAGCAATGAGATCTGTGCCGGGGTTTTCCTCAGCTGCTCCACAATGGAGTAATCTTGTGCCTTCATGTTCTTCAAAAACTCCTCCGCTTCTTCCTCCGTCACTGGATTTTTTATCGCTACAGGATTGGCCCTTATTAATTCTGCGGGACCAAAACACCATCCCGAACGAGTTAACCCTTGGGCCTCACATACTTCTTCCATAACTTCCTTTCCCTTATGCATCACCGTCACTTGACTGTATTTCCATGGCACGGCTTTCTCACTGATTATCGGCGACTGCTTTACTAGCTTGATAACAACTGGTTCTATGTGGACCCCCTTTACAACTACCACACGTATGCTTGATACTCCCTGCAGCACTACCTTGACCGGCTCTAGCTTCTTGGCAGCAACAGACGAACTCTTCCCTATCACCACCACTAGCTTGTTGTCTATCCTTTCCAATTGTACACACTCCTTTTCCACAGGTCGACTTTTCTTTTGGGCTGGAACGGATCATCATTACTGTTTGTGAGGGTTTCTTGAGCTCCCCTCCTTCGTGCACTAGTTCGATCATGTGGGCCTCATGGTGTGATGGCAACGGGTTTTGATTGATGTTGGGCGTCTCTGGTGCCTGAACCTCGATCCTATTTGTGTCAATAAGATCTTGCACAGCAGTCTTCAACTTCCAACATTTCTCAGTATTATGTCCGGGAGCCCCCAAACAATATTCAGAGCTTAACGAATTGTCTAGATTTCTGGGAAGGGGATTTGGCAATTTGGCTTCAACAGGCCTAACTGCCTCAATTTGTGGAACAGAGTAGTATAGGTTTCTCCCAGTGGAGTAAATGTTCTCTACTTCTGTACCCTCTCATTCCTAAAATCTTGATTCCCACGGAAACCTGACCCTGGAGGATTTCTGTAGGCCCTTGGGGGTGGATATGTGTTTTGTGGGGGTGGGTAGGTATTTTGGGGAGCCAGTGCACGCCATTGCTGATGAAACGGTGGTTGGGTATATGTTTGGGCGTGATGGACGGAAAAACGTGGCTCTGGGTAGTATGGTTGTGGAGGTCTATATGGGTTGTATGGGTAGCTCGCGCGGTGGGGTCTGGGTTGGTAATAGGGTGAAGGACCTCTAGATCCGAACCAATTGCCAGCTTTGACTGTTGCGACTTCTTCTTTCTTCTTTTTCCCGAGCACACCTCCCGTGCCACTCTGGATAGCTTGAGTGGTGGATTTAATTGCCGAGTAACTCATTATTTTATTAGACTTGAGTCCCTCTTTGATCATACCGCCCATTTTCACAACTTCATTGAACGACTTGCCAATCGCCATTACCAAATGACCAAAGTAAGTTGGCTCCAAAGCTTGTAGAAAGTAATCGACCATCTCCCCTTTCTTCATTGGGAGATCGACCCTTGCAGCCTGTTCTGTCCAACGGAACCCGTACTCCCTGAAACTCTCCCCAGGTTTCTTCTCCAATTTTGTCAACGACAAACGATCGGGAATGATTTGCAGATTATACTGGAAATGGCCAGCAAATGCTTGTGCCAAGTCATCCCAGGTGTACCATCTACCATGGTCTTGGCGTGTGTACCACTCCAATGCAGACCCGCTCAAACTCTGGCTGAAGTATGCCATCAACAACTCATCTTTTCCGCCTTCCCCTCTCATCTTACTACAAAACCCTCGCAAATGTGCCACTGGACCACCATGCCCATCATATAGATCAAACTTAGGCATCTTGAACCCGGCAGGCAACTGAATATCTGGAAACAGGTATAAATCCTTATATGCCATGCTGACTTGGCCACCCAGACCCTGCATATTTCGGAAATATTGCTCTAGGCTCTTTACTTTCGCCATTTCCTCCTGCTCTGGATTCTTGTTCTATTTTTCGGGTGCTTCTGGGTTGTCAGGCTGAAGAGGGAATGTGTAAGGTTCAGATGCTTTGAAAGTGGGTTCAGGAGGATAATACTGATGATCTTGATTTTGGAATACGGGTTCGCTGGAAGACCTGTAGAGTGTGGCTGGTGGAGGTGCCACGACAACAGGGGTAATTAGCGGTGGAGGGTATGGGTTTGTTTTTGGCATTTGGGGTGTCCGGGAGGTGGTTGTTAGATGTTGTTGACATGCAAGAAAGTTGAGTAATGATTCCGAAACAAAATGTTCCGAAGTTTGGGTGGGTGTTGGGAGAAAAGTGGGGTTAGCGGGATATGGTGGTGCTGGCTGACCGCTTATCCAAGCCTGGTATATCTCAACCATTTGTTGCTTCAATTTGTACACTTCGTCTTTCATTGCTTGTATATATACCTCTTCTACCTCAAGATTTCCTTCTCTATCAGGACTAGACATTATTTCCGGTATCGGTCCCTTAGATCTGGTCTGATAATGGTGTTGTGCCAGTACGCTTAAACTAACTGCTTGAAATTTCTGGATAGATCAGCAAACTTGTTAGTTTTCAGAGTTTAACAAATACGCAATCGCACGTTGAGATGCAATGCACCTAGGCAGTTTGACCAGTTCTATCATGATATTTGCTTCGATTGCACGCGTCATTCTAGCCTTTTCTAATCATGACCTCTCCTTTTATTGTCACTCACTTTTTCTTTTATTTGATCCCTCTTTATTTTCTTTTTCTTTTTCTTTTCTTCCTTTACTGGTGGTCGAATCTTATGGAGATTGCCTACATATCATGACCCCGCATGAATCGGACCGAGCATAGTTCTAGCTGGTGTAAAGTATGTAGTATGTAGTAAAATAATTTCCACACAAACAACTGTTTTTATTACGACACAAAACCAAATGTACAAAATTCGGAAAGATAACAAAGAAAACTTGAAAAAGACTTACCAATAGACTTATAAACTAAAACAGTACAGACTAAGTCCAAAAATCAAGAATACATCAACGATTTGAAATTTTCTGAGGGTCGCAAGGCATCATTCGTCCGGGCTGCGGGCCTTGGTGCTAGATCACTTTGCAGTTTCTCTAGATCGTTCATTATTTGCTTGACGAAAGTCATTACGGCCGCAAAAAAGGTGATACGGGTCATGTCCTCGCACACTCGGCATTTTGTCGTGATGTAGTGGGCAATGTTTCTGATCCCTTCTCTAATTCGGTTCTTTTCTTGCAGCAGCCATCCTATCTGTTGATCTCGTGTTTCCAGCATTCGACAGTTATGAAGGAGTTGGTCTTGAAACTCGTTCATTTGTTCCTCCATCCATGTCATTAGCTCAAAACAGTGTTTCCTCTCTATTCTGAACTCTCTGGCTTGCCTGACCACCTTATCTTCGAGATTGACTATTCTTTCTCTCAGGATGGTGATGGTCCCCTCTTAATCTCTCTTTATTTTCTGCATATGAAGTGCTAGCTACTCTGCCCCCTTGTCCATCTTGCCCGGATCCTTGTCAGAGTGGCTTCCGATTTTTCCAAGTCCTCTTGACATTCGAGGGCTTTCTTTTCTAGACTATTTATGAGTTCTGCATCATCCCGGCTCCTTTTTGACTTTTTTGCAGTTGTCTTCATCTTTTGAATCTGGGCTTGGAGTGTTTGCTTCTCTTGTACAAAATTAACCCTTTCCTACTCGAAATCAGCTTGTTGTATGTCCGTGGCCACTTGTAGTATTACTTTATCCTCCTGTGAGGTGTCAATACGAGATTGGAATTCTCGTGTCACTTCCCTTTTAGCATTCCTAACTCTGGACTCTATCTTCTTTTCCCAATCGACAGCATACTTTATGGACCTTTCGGGTCTTTGCTCGGGTATTGCCTGGTTGTGAAACCACTCGAGGTAGGCAAGGCTTACTTCCCCTCGCTCTCGGTCTGCTACCATTTCATCTATATCAGAAAATCGACTACCAAACCAAATATTTTGTGCATAAGATTCCTTTGGGGCTCCTCTTTTGTGAATTCCCATACGAATGGACGTATGTCCTCAGTCGGGGGCCTCTTTTGTTATCTCCCTATCTGACGCATGACACGTAATGGTGCATATGGCTGGAAACCCCTGAAACCCATGAGTATGTAGAATGGACGAAATGTCGACATGTGCATGACCTTAGCAGAAGGGAACCAATAATAGTTCCAAGTGAGTTTATCCGCCTCTAACGAAACAAGTAATTCCCGCCAAGCCCTTACTCCATTTGGAAGATTACCGCTTGCAGCCCTGCTTGGATGGCAACGAATGTAATTCAGCCAATTTTCCTCAAAATTTATCACTATTGGGTGATGATAAAGATGCTCTATGAACCACATTTGAAGCAAAATGTTGCATCCTTCGAAGTAATCTCCACCTTCCTGAGATTGGGTCAATGCTCGAAAAATGTCCCCTAAAATCATAGGAAGAATGGTATGCTCTTCGCTACTTTGTAAATATGAGACTACTGCCGATAATCGAATTCTGATGCGCCCATCACGCTCTGGAAAGACCATGGTCCCTAGAAACGAAATCATGAATGCGAAGATTCTCAAGTCCCTCCATGCATCGTAACTTAGCTGGTTGACAAATTCCGTGATTGAGAATTTCTCAAATCCTTTCCCGTCCCCAAACTTGTCATAGAGGTATTTTAATGGAACCGAGACTTCATTTAAGCAACCCATTGGGATTCGACGAAGGCATAGTATCTTCAAAAAGTTGTTCACACCCACTTTCCTTGGAGCGGCAGGCTTTTTCCTATGAAGGTCTCTCCCGAATCCCATGAACCCGCCTAATTCTTCCAATGTGGGTGTCATTTCACAATTTTTGAATCTCAAGACAATGTTTGTTGGGTCCCAAAAACCCACCAAAGCCTCAATCAAATCCTTGTTAGGCTGAATTCCCATTATGTCTGTGAGGAACTTGAGGTGTTCAAAAACTTGATTTCGCTCCCATTGTCACGCCCCAAAATCGAGGGACACGACCGGCGCTCAACCGGAGGACCCCAGTCAAGCGGACCTGGAATTGCCTTTCCTATCCCACGCGTTACCTCGTGATTACAATATACATTGTTCTTTTGAAATAGCAATTTAACACTTAAGCATAAACTTACAACTTGAGTTCATTTCTCCTTTTTATCATTTTCAACATTTGATACCAAGTACTTGCAAAATCCATACAACATTTGCCAATGTGGACCACGATTCTGAACTGTACCATTACTACCCAAAAATACTTTTGTACACTACCCACATTGTGTCTACGGTGCCTCTATGAATACTATGAACTTAACCAATACTTACCAGCGACAAGGCCCCGGCTATACCTTACAATACACAATAAACTCAAAAGAAGGTGGCATGAACCACACATGACCCCAAGAGGAAGTGGGGCTCACCAATGCAACTGATGGGATGGAGAGGAGTGCTACTCTCGGTGGACTAGAGTACCTGCTATAGATCCACCTACAATCATAACACGAATGTAGCGCCCCCGGCAAAAGGGACGTCAGTACATTTGAATTGTACTGGTATGTATGAACAAACTTTACCCCAAGTAAGATCAATCACTACATAGATAACAAACAGTAATAGAATCAACAATCAAATGCACATGAAAGGTACAATCAAGCCAAACAAGTTTACAATCTCTCCTTTTTCCCCTTCAACATTTTCACATCAATGATTTCACAATCTTTTTCATAATTTCATTTCAATAGTGATTTCGATCACTTTTCCACCCTTATTACCTCGGCCACCCTTATCACCACAACCCACACCTTATTACTTCGTGTTGCGGTGCGCAACCCGATCCCACCGGACAATCACATTTCACACAACAACAATAGTTCACAATTCAATCACATGGCTTCAGGCCATCCAGAATATCATTTCACATCAACAATAACAATTTCACAATGAGTTTTCATTAACCTCAGTACCATTTCCATCATATCCAACAACCCGCATACAATTTGAGTCACGACGATAATTGCCCACGACAAGCCACACATGATATTACCACAGTTACTTCAATTACATCAATTATGATTTCTTTCCATCATTTATTACACAGCCCTTACCACATAATCACATTCACATACACACTTGGTTTGTTGCCCTTTATTCACACCATCATATCGGGACTTATAACCAATAATATTCAAGGCATATAAATCACAAGAATTCATGAAATAGGCCATCTTGCCTTAACACCCGTGAAACAACCAAAATTCACAAATAGTTCACATAAATAACACGTACCAATTTTTCGTACACCAAACAAGGTTTTTAGCCATTATACACATTTCCACATGTGGACACATTAACATTCTTTCATTTGTTAACACATATTTCCACTTCGGCATCCTCAAGCATTTGCAGGCTTTGCACATAATAAGGTAGGCACATCAAATCACTTTTCACAATCACATATAACACGATAGTGTGGAAATCAACTAAGACAACAATACACATATTTTCATACAAGGTACACATACCGTATGTTTGTCACAACAAGGGAATTCTACAAGAGTTAAAGTTAGCCATACATACCTCAATTTCGCCCCTTAATGATACTACAATGATCCAATATATTTAAGCAACTTCAATCTACAATACAACATTCAATGAGGCCAATATTAGTACTAAATCCCATAACTTATGCCATTTAGGCCTATTATCAAACATCTTGTAGGCATAGATCTTTACACCTCATATCTATAGTATTGGTTCATCCAATTATCACTATTAACCAACAATTCATCCCACTATTTTTCTTCAATAATTTATACTCCTAACATCACATGTGTGATCAACCATTCACACCCAACCAACAAAATTCCATCGAATAATCATCTTTAATTCCCTACCATGGTCATGTATTTAAATTGGGAATTTATAGCCTCCAATAAGTTGTAATACATGATTCATACTCATAATCCCATAATAACTCTATATATGTAAGTCTAAGGTGTAGGATACCTCTTGTATACCAATTCTTGAAAGACAACTTTGGGGTGTTCTTGAGGTTTTGAAGAAATCCTATGAAATCCAACCAAAATCATGTTGTAACTAGTAATTGAGAAGTGAAATCACCATGAAAATACACTTAAAAACTCACCTTAGGTGTGCAATTTGATGCCTTGGTCGAGTAGGGGTGTAGAGAGAACCCTAACCTTGAGAGATATCTCAAAATCTCTTATTTCTGCTCTTTAGGGGTATTAAAACCTTCCAGGCGCGCGAACTTTTGCATAGTTCGCACGTTGTTTGCACGTCGGGGCAGAATACTCAGCAAAAACGCGCGAACTCGCGAGCTCGCGCGAAGTTCGCGCACTGTTCGAGCGAGTGACACATGACCAGTAAAATGGTCATAACATTCTGTATACACCTCCAAATGACGAACGGTTTATTGCGTTGGAAACTATACCCAAAAAGATTTAATTTGATAGGTTGTAACTCATAGAACTCCTTATATAACTAGAGATATGATCGTTCAAAATAAGGTATTGTGCGCACTCATTTACAGATTTCGTCTAATATG
>MU682602.1:17779-48550 GCA_026770625.1 Nicotiana glauca
GATTTGTAGTGTATTGATAGATGCTCATGACTGATGACACCCCGGTATCGGGCTGTGTTGGGTTTTATTTCTACATAATGTAATGTTCACTACTTACTTTAGGATTATTTATTGCGTTTTAGACTTTAATTGCTTCAAACTGAAATGGTAAAGTGTCGACTGGCCTTGTCTTCACGAGAGGCGCCATTACGATAGGGTCTGGGTTTAGGGTCGTGACAAGTTGGTATCAGAGCCTAAGTTACATAGGTCTCACGAGTCATAAGCAGGTTTAGTAGAGTCTCATGGATCGGTACGGAGACGTCTGTATTTATCCTCGAGAGGGTACAGAACCTTTAGGAAAAGCTTCATATTCTTGGAATTCTTGTCGTGCAAATTTGTTGATCCGAGTACTAAACTTCTGTTATTCTATTCTCTCACATATGGTGAGGGCATACGTTATCGGTCAGGATGGACGACCACTGGAATCACCAGTTGTGGCCACTAGAGGCCGAGGACGCGATCGTGGTTGTGATAGGGGCAGAGGTGTGGCCCGCATAGCAGTAAGGGCAACACCTGCAGATCCACCAGCCGCCCTAATTCAGGATCAGGTCCCAGTTGTGGACGCTCCAGCAGCACCAGCTCAAGCACCCTCTATGCCCATTATGATTTCGTGTCTTTAGGAGTCTTTGGCTTAGATCCTATCTGTTTGCACTGGCCTAGCTCAGGCAGTCTCAACTACTACAACCGCAACTACTTCTCAAGTCGGGGGAGGCAATCAGACTCCCGCCGCTCGCACACCTGAGTAAGTCATGCAGGGACTTCAGACACCGGGGGCACATCCAACCCAGCCGATTGCAACTGCTCAGGATTATGTAGTTCCTGACATGCCAGAGGACGAGCAGCGTAGGTTGGAGAGGATTAGTAGTCTTCAGTCTCCGACCTTCAGTGGTGCAGAGAGAAAGGATGCCTAGGGTTTCTTAGATAAGTGTCAGAGGATGCTCCGTACAGCAGGTATTCTGGAGACCAGCGAGGTCACTTTCACTACTTATCAGTTTTCTGGAGCTTCCATCACTTGGTGGGAGGCTTTTTGAGAGGCGTAGGCCTTTTGGTGCAGCACCCCTTACTTGGCAGCAGTTCTCCATTATCTTTCTAGAGAAGTATGTACCGCAGTCTCACAGAGAGGAGCTGCGCAGGCAGTTTGAGTGGTTGTGTCAGGGACAGATGACTGTGATGCAGTATGAGATGAGGTTTTCTGAGTTAGCTCACCATGCGATTTGGTTGGTTCCGACAGATAGATAGAGGATTAGGAGGTTTGTTGATGGCCTCACTTATCAGCTTCGTATTCTTATGAACAGGGAGAGGGTGATAGGTGCAACTTTTGAGGAGGTTGTAGACATTGCTCGAGAGATTGAGTTAGTTCATCGCCAGGAGCGAGAGGAGAAGGAGGCCAAGAGGCCTCGAGGATCTGGCAGTTACAGTGGTGTTTGAGAGGTCAGTTTCAGCACGGTAGAGGCCGTCCATTCAGGCATGCCCATCTAGCTCCCTCAGGTTATCGTGGGGCGTCATCAGGTCATGGTTCTCACAGTTCTCATCAGGGCTAGTCATCACTTAGTGCCCTTCCAGCTCAGAGTTCATCCTGTGCTCCATTAGTTTAGGGCTCTTCTATGCCAGGTGCTTCAGCTAGTCATTCCGGTGTTAGGGGTTCCCTTCAGTCCCCGTCTCCAACACCCGGGAGTTGCTATGAGTGTGGAGAGATGGGCCATATGTGGAGGCAGTGTCCTCGTCATCTTGGGGGTTCATCTCAGCAAAGGGGTAAACCATCAACTTCAGCACCAGTTGCTTCATCACCACCCACCCACCCAGCTAGGGGTAGAGGTTAGTCATCTAGGCTCGCCCTAGAGGGGGAGGTCGATCAGGCGGTGGTCAAGCCCGTTTCTACGCACTTCCAGCTAGACCTGATGCCATTGCTTCCGATGCTGTTATTACAGGTATTGTTTCAGTCTTCCACGGAGATGCCTCTGTATTATTTGATCTCGGTTACACCTTTTTCTTATGTGTCATCATACTTTGCTCATTATTTGGGTATGCCCCGTGAGTCTCTTGCTTCACCTGTTCATGTATTCACTCCAGTAGGTGATAATGTTATTGTAGACCTTGTATACCGGTCGTGTGTGGTGACTATTGGGGGTCTGGAGAACCGAGTGGATCTTTTATTATTATGTATAGTGGATTTCGATGTTATTTTAGGCATGGATTGGCTATCTCGGTGTCGTGCTATTCTAGACTGTCATGCCAAGATAGTCACATTGGCTATACCGGGTGTGCCACGGATTGAGTGAAAAGGTTTAACTGATTATGTTCCTAGTAGAGTGATCTCATTCTTGAAGGCCCAACGTATGGTTGGGAAGGGTTGCCTTTTGTATCTAGATTTTGTGAGGGATGTCGGTGCTGAGACTCCCAGTATTGATTCTGTTCCCGTTGTTAGGGATTTTCCTGATATGTTTCCTGCATATCTGTCGGGCATGCCACTGGACAGGGATATTGACTTTGGTATTGATTTAGTGCCGGGCACTCAGCCCATTTCTATTTTGCCATGAGTTGAAGGAGTTAAAGGAGCAACTTCAAGAGCTCCTTGAGAAGGGGTTCATTTGTCCTAGTGTTTTGCCTTGGGGTGCGCCGGTCCTATTTTTGAAGAACAAAGATGGCACTATAGGGATATGCATTGATTATAGGCAATTGAACAAAGTAACAGTTAAGAACAAGTATCCTTTGCCTCGTATTGATGATTTATTTGACCAGCTTTAGGCATCGAGAGTGTTCTCCAAGATTGATCTCCGTTCAGGTTATCACCAATTGAAGATCAGGGAATCGGATATTCTTAAAACAGTTTTCAGGACCCGATATGGTCATTACAAATTCTTGGTGATGTCTTTTGGGCTGACCAATGCCCCATCAGAGTTCATGTATTTGATGAATAGTGTGTTCCGACCTTATCTCGACTCATTTGTCATAGTCTTCATTGATGATATTTTGGTGTATTCACGTATTCAAGAGGCACACGCGGAGCATTTGAGAGTTATGTTGCAGAGATTGAGGGAGGAGACGCTTTATGAAAAGTACTCCAAGTGTGAGTTATGGCTCGGTTCTGTGGCATTCTTAGGGCATGTGGTGTCCAGCGAGGGTATTCAGGTTGATCCAAAAAAGATAGAGGCAGTTCAGAGTTGGCCTAGACTGTCCTCAGCCATAGAGATTCGTAGCTTTCTTGGTTTGGTGGGTTATTATCACCAGTTTGTTCAGGGATTCTCATCTATCACATCGCCCTTGACCAAATTGACTCAGAAGGGTCTTTTATTTGTATGGTCGGACGAGTGTGAGGAGAGCTTTCAGAAGCTCAAGACAGCTTTGACCACAGCTCCAGTATTAGTTTTGCCATCAGCTTCAGGTTCATACACCGTGTATTTTGATGTTTTGAGAGTTGGTATTGGTTGTGTATTGATGCAGGAGGGTAGAGTATTTGCCTATGCATTTTGTCGGTTGAAGCCCTATGAGAAGAACTACCTCTTTCATGATTTGGAGTTGGCTGCTATTGTGCACGTGTTGAAGATTTTGAGCCATTATCTATATGGTGTGTCTTGTGAGGTGTTTACTGATCATCGTAGCCTCCAGAACTTGCTCAAGTAGAAGGATCTTAATTTGAGGCAGCGGAGGTGGTTAGAGTTGCTAAAGGATTATGATATTACTATATTGTTCCATCCGGGAAAGGCCAATGTGGTGGCCTATGCTTTGAGCCGAAAGGCGATGAGTATAGGGAGTTTGGCGTATATTCCAATTGGGGAGAGACCTCTTGTATTTGATGTTCAGGCCTTGGCCAATCGGTTCGTGAGGTTAGATATTTCGGAGCCCAGACGGGTATTGGCTTGTGTGGTTTCTCGGTCTTCCTTATATGATCGCATTAGAGAGCGCCAGTATGATGATCCTCATTTGGTTGTACTTAAGGACAAAGTTCAGCATGATGATGCCAGAGATATGACCATTAGTGATGATGGGGTGTTGAGGATGCAGTGCCGAATATGTGTGCCCAATGTAGATGGGCTTCGGGAGTTAATTCTGGAGGAAGCCCATAGCTCGCGGTATTCCATTCATCCGAGTGCCGCGAAGATGTATCATGATTTGAGGCCGCATTATTGGTGGAGGAGAATGAAGAAAGACATTGTGGGATTTGTAGCTCGGTGTCTCAATTGTCAGCAGATGAAATATGAGCATCAGAGACCAGGTGGCTTGCTTCAGCGGATGGATATTCCAGATTGGAAGTGGGAGCGGATCACTATGGACTTTGTAGTTGGACTTCCACGGACTTTGAAGAAGTTTGATGCTATTTGGGTGATTGTGGATCGGCTGACCAAGTCCACGCACTTCATTCCTGTGTGTACTACTTATTCTTCAGAGCGGTTGGCAGAGATCTATATCAGGGAGATTGTTTGTTTGCATGGTGTCCCAGTTTCCATCATTTCAGATAGGGGCACTCAGTTCACTTCACATTTTTGGAGGCCAGTGCAGCGAGAATTGGGTACTCAGGTTGAGTTGAGCACATCTTTTCACCCTCAGACGGACGGGCATTTCGAGTGCACTATTCATATATTGGAGGACATGTTGCGCGCTTGTGTCATTGATTTTGGAGGGTCATGGTGTGAGCACGTGATTTTTGCCCTAAGCAATTTTATTCCAAAAGATCCAAATAAATAATTTCTTTTACTATTTTTGTGGATTTTTGTTGAAATTGGTGTTATTTGTTGCATTTTAATTTATATTAAAGAATAAATATAAAAATACAAAAAATATACACATACATTAGGGGTTTAACTTTACAAATTTAGTATTAATTCATTTTAAAGAAAAATCAAAAGAAAAATAATATTTTTGCAATTTAATTGAAATTACCATAAAATAGAAATACAATCAAAAAATTAATACAAAATACAAAATAGAAAAATACATAAAATACAAAAGAAAATAAAAAATACTAAAAATAATAATACAAAAGTACAATAAAAAATACAAGTGAAAATATTAGTAAAAAATATAAAAATCGAAAAATACAAAGGAAAGGGAAATAGTTACAAATTGGGCCAAATTCATTTGCATTGGTCAGGCCCAAAAGCAATTGCCCTTCATCTCAGCACCCGCCCCAGGCCCAAAAGACCATATCCGGTCTGCCCAGTATAACACTAAAACGACCCCGTTTAAGGCCAGAAGATCTGGGCCGTCTAAATAAATTCATCTAACGGACGGGGTTAATATCTACATTAATCAAACGACATCGCTTCTTAGGGGTTAATCGTGGCCATTGATCCTTGATGATCTAACGGCTGGGAATGAGATCTCATTTAATCAAACGGTGTCGTTTAGGGCTACAGGTGATCTGAGCCATTGGTTTATTTTAATCCAACGGCCACGATTCATTAAGATTTTTTTTAATATAACACATATACATACACCCCTCCCTATATTCATTTCTTCTTCCTTCTCTGTTAAAAAAAAACCTAGCCGCCTCACCCTTCCTCTCACAGCCCGCCGGAACCCTACCGGCGGGAGACGCTAGTTAGTCCAAAACCTCCACCATTAACACCGTTTGATCATCTCAACCTCCCTTTCCACCCTCTCTACTTCTTTTTCTTCGAATAAGTCCCCTGATTCTCAAATCTTTGAATAAACCTCGCCAGAACCCTAGTTCCGGCGAACAACCTTTTACCCAAAAATAACCAAAGTCACACCATAAGCACTCTTTGACATTCTGAACCCGTATCCAAAGCCTTTAAGTCAAAATCCCTGGAGTATCAAAATATTAAAAAGGGTCTGCCGGGAAAGTCAAGAAATCTGAAGAAAGAAAGAACGGAAGAGAGAAAGAAAAGAAGAAAGAAAGAAAAGAAGAAAGAAAGAAAAGAAAAGCCTAGAAAAAATAACGAAAAAGCTAAGTGATTTCCTTCCTTTTGTTCTTTGATTTTTATTTTGTTTCTTTGTGTGCTCGTTTGTTTCTCCGTCTCTGATTCTTGATTCTTTCTGATTGTCATTTCTCCATCTTCGTTTGGTAAATTTGCTACTGTTCTGAAACTAAAAGAAGAGAATAATAATAAAATAAAATCTTAATAAATAAATTCTGATATTAGTCTTAAGAATTAAACAATTTTTGTTTAGTCTTTGATAAATTTTCTGTGATATTAATCAGGGTTAATAGGAATTGAATACTTGTTTGATTAGCTTTTTAGGAATTTTAGATTCTAGTTATAATTTCGCTCTTTGTTTTGTATTGTTAAATTGAGATTATTAATTAGAAGTTTGATTTTCAGTAAATTTGTTTGCGATTAGTTTAGTTTCTGAAATAAATAAGTGTTAATTGATTGAATAGTTAGGGTTATTGGTTATAGCTGGTTATATCCTGAGTTTGGATTCTGAAATGGAGCAGTAGGATAATTTCGTAATATTGTTTAAACCTAAGGGATAAAGGGGTAAAAACAGTCAGGTTAATTGGTAAATAAGAGTGGGGTTCAGGGGTGTTTTAGGAATGCAAAAATGGTTAAATTGTAATAAGACTTAGGAAGTGGGGGTATTGTGGATAATATGAGGGGTAATGCAGTGAATACCATTTAGAAGTGAGGGTAAAGGGGTAAAAAACATGGAATAGAACATTCTAGATGGGAAAAAAAGGGGAAATTCTGTATTAATGAGGGTGTAGAATTGACTAGTTAACAAAATATTAAGGGTATGGTTGAAATAAAAGAGGGACTGTTTTGACAAATTCGGAAATCAAATTTTCCTCCCTTTTTGTTCTATAAATAGGCCTTACTTGGCCTCCTTGAAGAAGTTTTTTGAAAGTTTGAAAAAATCTGAAATCTACCTAAGGATTCTCTGCCACTTTCGATCTAAATTCTCAGAAGTTTCTAACTCAAAACTCCAAAAATATCAAAAAACAGTTAAAAACTACTACTGTTACATTGATTCTTAGGGTAATTTGAAAGTTATATTGATCTGGTTGTTCATTGCGATGGAGATTTGAACAAATATCAATCGAGTATTGGTTTTCTGGTGGTTTATTGTTCCTGTGGTTTTGATCTACTGTTTACTGGGCCTAATTCTGCTGGTTTCGAAGCTGTGAATCAATTTGCTGTTAAACTGCCATTGCTGATCCTGTTTTCTGTGATTTCAAGTAGATTCTCATTGATTTTCATCTTATTTCCAGGTATATCTTCTCATTTCATAATGACTTTGAAGTTGTAATGACAAACTGAAGAAATGAAGCTGTTCATTTGACGTTTATGTGCTTCTGTTTAGTTTATCTGGTATATGTAGAATTAATTAGGAATGTATGTATTCAGTTAGTTGTAGTTGAAAAATATGTAAAAAAAATTGGACTGGATAAATTGTAAACTGTAAAACAGGGACTGTTAATTAGTTTCAATTCGTTTGATGTCATTTTGTATATTTTTCTGAACTGGAAAGTTTAATTGAAACAGGAAGTAGTTCGGAAATTTGTATAGGTTAAAGGAATGATTAGAAAATTAGCCTTTGAATTTAATTTGTATTCGCAGTAGTTTATGTTTAAACTCGTGAATCATGTGAACTGTGATATAATAGTTTTAGCCAAAAAACTAAAAGTAGTTATTCTGGTATACGTTAACATAACTATTCTCATAACCTATTCCGGTATAGTTTGTTCTGAAAAGGAAGATCTGAATTGAAATAAGTAAACGGATTTGAAATATTAGAAATATATAGTGTTAATCGAAATTTGAAGTTGTTAGCCATTAATATTAGTTTAAATGATAGTTTTAAAAATATGAATTTGTTTCAGTGATTATAAAAAAATAATGAATTTGAAAGAAGTCTGCTTGCATAGTGTTTGGTCCAGTTCCTTAGTTCAATTAATTTGAAATAACAATTAGTTTTAAGTATTAATTTGCTATTGAACATATTTGAAACGAGATTAAGTCAGCTTTCTTGTTACTTGGACCAATGTTTGGGCTCAACTTATACTCAGAAATGAGTAGCCTACCTCAGGCCATTGTGGCCTTACTGGGCCCAGCAGGAACACTATTGTTCAAATGAGCCCGTCCAGTCTATGGCTGCATTGATATATAAGGGGTCTTGACCTTTATTTGGGCCCTCTTCAAGGCCCAAAAGGATGTGATAATTCATAAACAAATTAAAATAGCTATTAAACAACAATTAAGTAGGATTTTTACTTCGTTTTAGAAATAAAAACTAATAGAAAATCATAGTCACTCTTAAGTGGGCCTTTAAATAAAAGTGAGATGAGCCTCGCCGCATCAAATATACAATTGCGGGGCCCTCGAATAAAATTGCTATATAAAATTATTAGACTTGGAAGGACCGTTTAGCGAATTTCACGGTCTTTCCCAAAGTTAACATAGACGTAGATGCTTTAGGCACGATTTATAATAATATACTTTCTTAAGTACGGGTGTACATTTATGTGACCCAAATCTAAATCTCAACGAAGTCGAAATGTGTTAAAGGCCACAGGCGTACTGGTACGATGTGGTCCGAAATACATTTTCACGACGTTGCAATTCTTGTAAAATTCAATAATAAAGCGGAATATTAATAAATGCACATAAAAATGGAATATACATAGAAATCAGATAAAAACAAATACAACAGTTGAGCGACTGTGCTAGAACTACGGAATTCGAGAGTGCCTAACACCTTCTCCAGGATTAACAGAATTCCTTATCCGAATTTCTGGTTCGCGGACTGTTAACAGAGTCATATTTCCTCGGTACGAGATTCAACCGATGACTTGGGACACCATTAATCTCCCAAGTGGCGACTCTGAATCTAAATAAATAAATCCCGTTCCGACTGTCCTTTAAGTGGAAAAACTCCTTCCTTTATTATATCCCTTCCCGAGGTGTAGTAATCCGGTAAAAAGGAGGTGTGACACATGGGATCAGTTTCTACCGCTTGCAAAGTTTGCTTACAACAACAGCTACCAGTCGAGTATTCAGATGGCTCCATATGAGGCTTTGTATGGGAGGCGGTGTAGATCTCCAGTTACTTGGTTTGAGCCGGGTGAGTCTAGGCAATTGGGGATAGATTTTGTGTAGTATGATTTAGACAAGGTAAAGGTGATTCAGGAGAGGCTTCATACAGCGCAATCGAGACAAAAAAGTTATGCTGACAGAAAGGTTCGGGATGTGTCCTACATAGTTGGTGAAAAGATTCTGTTGAAGGTTTTGCCCATGAAGGGTGTTATGAGATTTGGGAAGAAGGGTAAATTGAGTCCTGAGTCCTCAGTTCATTGGGCCTTTTGAGGTGCTTCGGAGGATTGGGGAGGTGGCTTATGAGATTACTTTGCCACCCAGCTTGTCGAGTGTGTATCTGGTATTTCATGTTTCTATGCTCCGAAAGTATATTGGGGATCCGTCTCATGTCCTGGATTTCAGCACTGTTCAGTTAGATAGTGATTTGACTTATGATGTGGAGCCAACGGCTATTTTGGAGCATTAGGTTCGAAAGCTAAAATCAAAGGATATAGCTTCAGTGAAAGTTCAGTGGAGAGGTATGCCCGTGTAGGAGGCTACCCGGGAGACCGAGAGGGAGATACGGAGTAGTATCCTCGCCTGTTTGAGGCTTCAGGTATGTTTGTTGACTCTTTCAAGGACGGACGTTTGTTTAAGAGGAGGAGGATGTGACGACCCGGCCATTCGTCTCATGTCCCCCATTTTTGCTTTTTATTGCTTTGTCTATCGGTTCTATATGTGATCGGGTTGGTTGGCTCGGGTTCGGAAAGGATTTGGTAAGGTTTGAGACACTTAGTCCCTTTTGAGGAAGTTTAAGTTGAAAAAGTCAAACAGATATTGACTTATGTATTAGATGGCTCGAATGGGAGTTTCAATAGTTGGGATAGCTTCGGGAGGTGATTTGGGACTTATGAGCATGATCGGAATGAGTTTTGGAGGTTCGGAGTAGATTTAGGTTTGAATTGGCGAAGTTGGCATTTTGGTAATTTCCGGTTGATAGGTGAGATTTTGATACAAGGGTCGGAATGAAATTCTGAGAGTTGTAGTAGTTCCGTGGTGTCATTTGGGATCTGTATGCAAAATTTCAGGTCATTTGAACATGGTTTGGTTGGGTTTTTTATCAAAAGCAGAATTCGAAAGATTTTTGGAATTTTAAGCTTGAATTTGATGTGATCTCGGTGTTTTAATGTTGTTTGAGGTGTTTTGAAGATTGGTACAAGTTTGAATAAGGTTATGAGATATGTTTGTGTTTTTCGCTTGAGGTTCCGGGGGCCTCGGGGTGATTTCGGATGGTTGACGGAGAGTTTGGGAGTGTGGTAGAGCTGCAGATTTTTGTTGCTTCTATTGTTTCCGCACCTACGAATTGGGGACCGCAGGTGCAACGCCGAATATGTGGACGATTGGTCGCAGAAGTAGAAATAGGCTGGAAAGGCTGGAGCCGCAGAAGCGGTTAAGGAGCTGCACCTGCGATGGCGCAGGTGCAGGCAGTGCATCGCAGATGCAATTTTGGCAGCTTAAGTGAAAAACCGCAGAAGCGGTTGGTTGACCGCATATGCGGTACTGCAGAAGTGGTAAATTAGCCGCAGATGCGAAATCCCTAGGCTAGAAGGTATAATTGTTTCTTCGCAATGTTTGAGCTATTTCACCATTTCTAAGTCGGCTTAGGAGCTTGTTGGGCGATTTTGAAGAAGGATTTCAAGGGGGCTTCATTGAGGTTAAAAATTTGGGGAAACTAGGGCTTGGTATTGGAGACCTAGACTTGAGGATTTTAGGGACCATTTGTGGTTGAATTTTGGTAATTTTGATATGTATGAACTCGTGGGGAGATAAGAAATCTATTGATGTGAATTTTATCGAATTCTGAGACTTGGGCCCGGGGTCGGGTATTGGTAATTTTGGGATTTATGTTGTAAATTAATTATTTCGCTTGGGCTTCATTCCCTTGGTATATTTTGACGTCGTGATTCTGATTTTGGATAGATTCGACACGAGTGGAGGCCGATTCGAGGGGCAAAGGCATCACGGGCTAGAGTTTGGACCGGATTGAGGTGAGTAATGATTGTACATATTGTCCTGAGGGTATGAAACCCCGGATTGCACATTGTGGTGCTATATTGAGGTGACGCACACGCTAGATAACGAGCGCGGGGTCGTGCACTGTTGGGGATTGTGACTTAGTTTGTCCCGAATGACTATTTTACCGCGTATTTGACTGAAAACTATTTGCTATCATCATGTTTTGGGCTAAATGCCATATTTGGGCTTCGTGCCAAATATTTGAGCCCTTAGGGGATTTTTATTGATATTTCCTCACTGTTTTGACTTAATACTTGAACTCAGTCATGCTATATTCAAGTATTTTTCGTAGCTCAGCCATGTTTACTCTACTTTAACACCTAAATGATATTTTGGGCTGAGCACTATGTTTTACTGTTGCCCAAGTGGATGTGAGATTCTGACTGAGTAAGGTCGAGGGCCTATGTTGTGAGGAAACACTGATTATGATTATGATGTCGAGGGCTTGAGATATGTACACTACGAGGTGGATTGTTGATATGAGTCTAAGAGCCTAGTAATGACGCCACGAGATGGCTTGATATTGCATTTGGGCCGTAATGGGCCCCTCTAGGAGTCTGCATACCCCCAGTGAGCGCGGGTACCCATTGTGATGAGAGATATAGCCCGAGGGGTTGGTTATTGTTCCATGTGTTGCCCGAAGGGCTAATTTTGTTGGTACTGTGCCCGAGGGGCGATCTTTTATGTGTTTACCTGTCTTTTGCTTGTTTAATTGTAAAAAAGGCATTTTATGAAGTTTAAACTGAACTCAGTAATTTTACACGTCTTTACTGCTTCCCTATAGCCTATAATGTGCCTTACGTGATTTCTTGCTTTTAGTCTTTATTTATTATTATTACTGACTGAGTTGGAGTACTCACTTTACTCCCTGCACCCCGTGTGCAGATTTAGGCGCTGTTGATCCTGCTCGCGAGGGTTGAGAGCTCCCGGTAGATTTCGGAGTCCACGAGGTAGCTGCTCGGCGTTCGCAACCCCGTGCCTCTCCCCCCCCCCCTATCTCATTTCTATCTCTTTTCAGTTATTCTGTAATAGCTTAGACTTGTAGTGTATTGATAGATGCTCATGACTGGTGACACCCCGGTATCGGGGTATGTTGGATTTTATTTCCGCAAACTGTAATGTTCACTGCTTACTTTGGGATTATTTATTACGTTTTAGACTTAATTCTTATTCTTTAATTGCTTAAAACTGAAATGGGAAAGTGTCGGCTGGCTTTGTCTTCACGAGAGGCGCCATCACAATCGGGTCCGAATTTAGGGTCGTGACAGAAGTTGGCCTTTTGGGTTCTTAGGTCTTTACATTCGTTGTGTATGAACGTGTTCTTGATATGGCTAAGTTCCTATTTACTAGTTTCACCTCTACATGCTTAATTGGAATTAATTGCTTCATGATTCACTCTTATTGCCTAATTGACTCCTATTTGACTTAACTGAAGAGTTTTCCCTCTCTTATTGTCATGTTATATTTTCATAACTTCTTGTCTTATTTGAGAATTATTTTTACGCCTCCTGAAAATTATATAGTCTTAAGTGAAGCTAAGATTATTTTTCCCAAATTGAATTGTTGAATATCCATGTAATTTTCCAACCTTAAAAAGGGGTTTAGATAATATATATCCTGGTTGACTTGCTTTTATTTGGGACGACTTGACTCGTTTTGAGGTTCTTATTATTGACTTGTATATTGTGGGATCGTTGCTACATGTTAGTTTTCTCATTATTGAATTGTTCCCTTTATGCCAACATTCTTTTCTGTGGTTATCCCTTGTGACCTGGTTCTACCATTCTCTTGTGATTTACAATCCTTGAGTTGATTTATTTGTTTTACCTTGTATTATTGTCGTTGTTGTTGTTATATGTAATGTGGTGACGTTCGATCTTTCTATAGTAATATAATTGTTGATTTTGTTAGTTGCGTTGCGTATTTTCTTTGGGACTATGGGACGATATCTCGGGAGATCCCCCTGCATGTTTACGTTGGGACTACAGATTTGGTATTCTGGGAGATCCCCCTGCACATTTATGATAGGAACTACGGGAATGCATCTGGTAGATTTTCCCAGTACTGGGTATTTATATTTGGGACTACGGATTGGTATTTCGGGAGTTCCCCCTGCACATTTATGATTAGGACTATGGGACAGCACTAGGTAGATTTTCCTGTACTGAATATTTACTTTGGGACTACGGATTTGTATTCCGGGAGATCCTCCTGCACATTTATGATTTGGACTACGGGTCAATATCCCGAAAAATCCTCTACATATTTATTTTGGGACTACGGACGTATTCTGAGAGATTCCCCTGTATTGTATAATGAATTCAGGGCTACGAAACGGGACCCGGTAGATTTCCCTGTTGATATATTTGTGTTCAGAGCTGTTAATCTTCTATACTTAGGTGTCACCGGGTGACCTATACTCGAAGGATATTTACTTAAAAAGTTGTATTTGAAAAGCATTCATCTTGAAGAAATTATATTTGAAAGACATTTATTTAAAGAGTATATTTGAAAAGTAATTATCTTGAAAGAATTATGTTTGAAGAATCTTTAGTTGAAACGTTTATATTCAAAATAAGTATATATTTTTTTAAAGAATTTTTCCCAATTGGAAATAATTATTTTAAATATTTCAATATAGAAATTTAAGGGTGAAAGTTTATACTTGTAGGATTTGACTAAAATACTGGGGTTGTTGGCTAAGACCTGACGTGGAGATTACTGCACTGCTGAGTTACTAATTGCCCTTACTATATTGAAATTTTCGGATTTGAGCTGTAATTCCGTCCATTTTTCTCTATCGTTATTATAATGTTCCATTGCTACTTGTTGTTTTCATTCCTTATTGTAATTATTGTACTATTAGCCATACTGCATAGTCTTTATATGTAGAAATCATATCATGTTGTTTTTATACTCACTCTTATTCAGTTTATTAGACCAGTAGGTGTCATGATTGTTCCTCGTCACTACTTCACTGAGGTTAGTCTTGATACTTACTGGACGCAGTTGTGATATGCTCATACTACACTTCTGTATTTTTTTTTGTACAGATTCAGGCATTGCTCGTTAGTAGTTGCGCGGGTCATTGCTGAGGAGACTCAAAGTAAACATGTTGCTACGTTCGCGGGCTTCGAAGTCACCTTCCTATTTCATATCCACATTGTTTTACTTATCTTCAAACAGTTGTATTTAGAAGTTGTAGTAAACTCTGTAGAGCTTATGACTTGTACTACCGGTTTTGGGAATTTATAATTGTTCAGAGTTATGTAATTTGAAGTTAGTGAATATCAATGTTGATTTTGTAAATGTTAGGCTTACCTAGTTTAGAGATTAGGTGTCATCATGACTCCTTCAGAGGGATTTTGGGCCGTGACATTTGAGAATCCACTTTTGTGCGTTATGGTGTTAATCAAAATATGCACAGCACATCTCAGTAATAATAGATGGAATTATTTGGTTCCTGGCCCTAAACCACTTGTGAGGGGAGAATGAAATATACTTTCGTATATATATATATATATATATATAACTTTGTTCTCATAAGCAACAGTTTAGCTATTAAGTGGAGACACTCAATAAATTTTTCTAAACCAACTGTGAAGTAAACCAACTTATTAAGATGAACTTCTGAATAAAATATCTGGAAATTATGCTCGAAATTAAATTATTGAGCAAGTTAACTTGCAAAATACCATATTGCGGGTTAATAATAACCGCACCTATAACCATTTCATAAATGCATTTTATGTGGTATACATGGCAGGTGAATGGGCCCATATTCGCCTTTGATATTTCCAGCATTCATGGGATTCAATCCCAATTTTAGTTGATCTATTAATTAAAGAGAACAAGCAATATAAGAGAATTCGTAAAGAACTTTATAGTTCTTTTAATATTTACCCATGTGAATTCTCGCTATTTTTGCACATCATACTTAAATATGGCTAAACAAATTATGCCAACTGAATAAATTATCAATATTGATAAACTTCAGATTTACACCATGACGTGTTCAATTATCAATAAACTCCAAGTTATTATGATATGGGTTTTTATATTAATAAACATTCACTTTATTGTGGTATTCTTTTATTTGTGTAGTAAAAATTCGAGAATAAAGGGGGTAGCTTTTCGAATACATATTACCCAGTTACAAGTTGAAGTAATAGAAAATATTAAATCTTTCCTTTATTTATAATCTCAATATAATCAACCGCTTTCGTGTATACTTTGGAAACTGAATAAGTTTCTTTGAGACTTACTACAACACAATACATTATTGGTAATCAATTGTGTTTCTCCAAAATAGTATAATTAGCTCTTGCAGAGTTCTCAATAAATTTTGTAATACTATATATTCATCAACATCCATATGGTAAATATCTCTTTGAAGAAGGAAGTTATACCATTATGGTTATGATCAAAATAATATGCAATATATGTCTCTTGCATTACCGTTGTCTATAATAATCACAATGCCAAAATATTTTAGCGTACAATAAGTACGTGACCAATGACCATTTATGCCATAATAATGATATTATTTTCTTATTTCCCCTCAAACATCATTCTAGAGGTGAGTGTGGTATATTCACTACCACTAGCACGTTTATATTCTTCCAAGAATAAATATGTATTCATAAATCATATATTATCACATTCACATCATGAATGTGCAATAGTCATGTATTTGTGCTTTACGATATCTCATGTCAATCGATGACAAACATTAATTTCACAAAGTGAAGGAGAATTTTGAGAATCCTTATTGTTCTCATTATCACAATGATGACGATTATAATTTCATCTATTGGCACGTCAACATCCATTGATACATACATAGTAATAATTTTGTCTTCTTTCAGACTTATCATATACTGCTATCACATTCTCTTAAAGGAATGAGAATGGAACAAATTCAATGGGACGGGTTTTCAATTCTTTGTCCACAATCATACATAAATTTGATCATGGTAAGACATAGAATTTTACCACTTTGGGTGGCTATAATTTCTTTCATACTCCATTAGAGTTACAATCAAAATTTATCGTCTTTGCTTGTATTTAAAATCAAATTATAGAATGTCTTAAATCAAGAATTTAATCATGAAGGAAATTCATGGAACAATTAACAATCATTATGCTCAATCACAAAGCTTATACTCAATTGGTTAGAGTCATGTACTAATAACGTGTTATAAAACAATAAAAGAAGAAGAACGGTATTGCAAAGAAAAGTAGGGAGAGAGAGTTCTTATTGATTTTGAGATCAATTACAATGGAATAGAACCCTCTATTTATTGGGAGAGAGTGACTTAGCCACCAAGTAATAAACCTTAGAATCTCTCTAAATATAAACATTCATCATAAATAAAATTATACTTATAACAAAATAGACTTTATAAAAAATTATAATTGGGGTCTAAACTTTAACATAACAATATTCTCAAATTCAATGCTAAAAATTCCATCAAACCCAAAGAAATTTCAGAACATCATCGAAGCAAGTTTTCTATTGCCAATGTATTAGAATGGAATAAAGACAAAATCTAGTCTTGCTTTAAGGCCAAATGTCGACACCTCTAATTCAGTTTTGGAACGGCAATATGACTCTTTCTCAAAATATTTTTCTTTATCGTAGTTTATCCATAGAAAACACAGAAACGACGAAATTACTTTATGACGCGTATATAATTTGACAGTGTGTTCATATCAACAAAATATACAACAAATGCTCTGGTGCCATTGTTAATAAAATATAGTATGAATATGAATTAGAATCATGTACATATTACGCAGCTGAGTAAAATCACAACCCATAAAGGTTACCCCTAAGTCCAACTATGATTCTCTTGGAAAATAAAGTTTAATTCCACAAACTAAATGTCTTTCTTGACAAGTGAGGATTGCTCAGTTGGTAAGCACCTCCACCTACGATCGTTAGGTCCTGAGTTCGAGTCACGCTGGAGAAAAAGTATGGAAACACTATAGATTCTCCTAATTTGGGAGGGGCTTAAAAAAAATGCCTTTCTTTTTTGTGTGTTTTGCAAAAAGAAGAAGAGGAATTTTCTCTATTAAGGAAGAAGAAGATTAAGGAGGAAGGGAGAGTGATTCCTTTTTGTTGTTCGTTCTTACCCATCCGAAGAAGACGACCAAATCTATTTTATTTTAAAGAAAAAGCATTCAACTGCTATGAGAAAACTGCTCTTAACTACACCTAAATATGTAGTAACCTCTCCTAAGAAGTTATTATATTCCCAATACTATTTTTTCTAAATGGGCTAGGTCAGCCCACATAGAGCGATCTAGTATTCAAATTCAATACCCAACAAAAAGGATCTATTTATGTTGAGAAGTATTACTTGTAATAGTATAATTCACAACACCCTTCTTGTTCGACGTCTACAATAATTCTTTCCTAGAATCATAACTTCCAAAAACTTAACATATTTTTAGGATTTAAGTTATACACATTATTAGTATAAATATTTTTTATATTCTCAATAAATTGTAATATGTGATAGCATATAATTTTTAATTAATGCTTATCAAGAAATTTAGCTAGAACTACTTAATAAGTTATTTATTGCATAAATATTTTTAAATTGCAACGTCAAAGCAAGTTTATATGCATCTTGATTAATTCGCGTAATAGTCAAGGTGAAAAGAAACCCCTGACTATTCCATAGGTTGTGAATAACTAAGAAGTCACTCTTGCCATATATACAAGAATTTAATACGAATTTTCATCAGCTAGACAAAAAGAATAAAATAATTCTAACAAAATATATTATTCACCTCTGTGTCTCACCATAAATTAAAGTTGATTTCACCGTTACTCAAAGACACGCAACACTAAACTTTTTGATCCATCATAAAAATCAAACAATCAATACCTGAATCGAAGAACATTTAGAATGACTTTATTTTTGTCATTTCAAAAATGTTTTCCAATGTCGCCTGCATGGCTGCATCTAAGGTTTCTAACGATGATGGTGTCTGTAACATGAAATCATCTTCCTCATCAAATGAATAAAAAAAAGAAATCCTCAAAGGAAGCCCCTATTGTAGTTCCCTATTTTCCTACTCGTTGAAGTTATATTACTATTTGTAGTATTTCAATTCAATGTTCATAATATTTGTTTTAGTAACGACATCTTGCTAGTTATAAAGTATTTCTTTTTTATTTTTCCTATAATTTATTTCCAAAATAAGTAATTTTTTTGACATTTTTTTTGTGGTCCAAAATAATGAATTAATTATTTTTTTCTACATTGTTCTTAGAGTAATTAATGTTGGAGTATGTGTTAGGAGTGTATATGTGAAGAAGTAGTAATGGTTAATATGGTCAATTTTATTATTAATTAATATTAAAAAGACGAATTATTTAATATGTGTGAAAACAACCAAAAAATCACGAACCGGAGAGAATATCTTTTAAGTACTCTATAAAGGTAAATGCAAATCAAAATTTCTTAGTTGGACCACCTTTTGTTTTGTTCTATCTCCTGTTCAGTTGGCAAATAGATGAAAGTGTTTCTTATGTGGCGTTATTATCTTTTTCCTTTTCTTTTGGGTTTTTCTTATGTGGCTTTATTATCTTTTTCCTTTTATTTTGGCTTTTAAATTATAGTATAATTGTTCTCAAAAATAAAGAAGCAGGAGTACCTGCAATATTGAGGGATAAAGTATTGTTTTTACTTTTTAGCCTTTGAAATTTTGCACTACTTATGGAACATAACTTATTGGTCAGGTAATATCAAAGAGCTTATGGTTAAAAAATGTAGCGTCTAATTCTAAATTCGTATGGTTAATAACCCTCATAATTTTAATTGAATGAATTTGGTCGAAACTGGGGCTTCATACAGACCAGTACACTGTGGCCTCTCTAACCCCCCCACCCCCCACTTTTCCTCGCCGCCTCCAACCCCTCGTCCGTTTAGCCGCTTTTCATTTTCCCATTTCAACATCCTGTTCCAAAGGTCAAATCTTTCTTTACTACTTGGGGCTTTCACCAATCATAGCCCCAAGTTGTTTCATCTTCTTCACAAAATTTTTTTGCGCTTCTTAATTTTTGTATTATTTGCTTTTCTTAATATTTTTTATTGATTTGTTTTTTCAAATACTGATAAAATAGAATCTCTACCTTGGTGAAAAGCCTCCTAAAGAAAGCTTGTCCCTTTCAAAGCATCAAAAGCTACTGAAATTGCCTTCTCATGACCCTTTAAAGCTCAAAATAAAAGGTCCCCCAATTCAAACCCAAATACCCATTTTGCCACATGCACCTACATACATATATATATATATCCCCTCTAAAATCCACATTTTAGAGAAAAAAGTTTACACCTTTAACCGCCATTCTTTTCTTGAAAGTAAAGGGTATGGCTCTTGTGAGTAGAATTCCTTCAATTTCTCCTTCTGGAGCAACCCAATTGAGAAAAATCAAATCTTTTGGGCTTAAACCTGTTTCTTGTATCAACTATGCATCACAATCATCTTCCCCCTTTACTGAGAAGCATTCAATTGAGAGGTACCAAAGGGACAATTGGATTTACAGGAATGAATTGGAGGAGAAATCTGGTTCTTGTCCAATTCTACCTGATCCCAGCTATGTTAGGGACTATGACATAGCTTTACAACTACCTGAGCTGAAGAAAATGCTTCAGGTTCTGAAGGAGAAGAGGAAAAGTGAAGGAGGAGCGGGTGATAAAAGAGGGCCTGGGAATGTGTACTTGGTTGGTACTGGACCAGGGGATCCTGAGTTGTTGACACTTAAGGCTTTGAGAGTTATTCAGAATGCTGATCTTTTGTTGTATGATAGATTGGTATCTAATGAAGTGTTGGATTTGGTTGGTCCTGATGCTAGACTTCTCTATGTTGGTAAAACTGCTGGTTACCATAGCAGAACTCAGGTTGGTGCAATTAGTCTGTGGTTTTTGAACATTTCTACTTGTGTTTGTTTGATTTACTGAATTCTAGATTCACAGTTGATAAATTTGGGTAATCTTGATCCTTGGATAGAGAACTTAATTCTTGGATTGATGCATGAATTTTCTTCTATTAGAATGATGCTTCTATTGACAATTTTGTGACAATTGGCATTGGAATTTAGTGTGAACTTAATCATTTGGACAATGCTTGGGATGATTACAAAGTGAACGTATTTTTAGATAAGAACTTTAGAAAACTTTAGTTAAAAAATTGGCTTTTATTGTAATGGTGGAAAAGATATAGCCTTTCTTCTATTATGTGTTTTAGGTGATGCCTGAAATTAGCCTAGATATGAAAATTTCTCAAATAGTTGAATTTACCGGTGCATTAAGCAGTGGGTTGATGGTTGAAAACCTGTGTGCTACACGTTCTTGGCTGAATGTTAGTCTTTCCCATGTAACTATAACAACCAGCCAGCTTGCATTGTGCTCATTGCATCTATTCGTATTTGCTAGCAGTGAATTTGTAGGATAACAGTTGTATTTTGCATTTTGTGTTTTGCAGGAAGAAATTCATGAGTTGCTTCTGAGTTTTGCAGAAGCTGGAGCGAATGTTGTGAGACTAAAAGGCGGTGATCCGTTGGTATGTCTCCAGCTTAGATGTTTGGTATATACTTACACATTTGTATGTAGCTGATTTTTACAATTCCAGATTTGAAAATTGGGGATGTTTGTTGGATTATCAGGTATTTGGACGGGGTGGAGAAGAGATGGATTTTCTTCAACAACAGGGAATTCAAGTTAAAGTAATTCCAGGTATGATAAGTTTGTGAATTCCATGAACTCAATTGAGCTATAAAACCACAGAATGTGAAGTGTCATTCTGTTGGCTGCCGTGCTAACTTAATCCCGCTGAAAATATTTTTCAACTACGAAGAGGCGTTTCGGTGTTGAGAAGTAGCAATGTGCAGAGTGGTCGGAGAAAGTATATCTTTGTCAGAATTTACTTGGGGAACAAAAGCAAGTCTCTCTATAATGATCATAGGCTTGCAATTTACCAAGTAAATCATGTCTTTTTTATGAAAGTTTAATCTGTAATTTTAAGATTTTTCCTTTCAGATTAGATGCTAAGAGTTTTTATCTTGGCCCCTGTTGAATAGGACATTATGTATCCTGTAAGAAATATGCAGTCTCTCTTGAGAATCCAATATCTATGTTATTTGAGCAGATTTATATGCTAAAATGTGATCTTTTTAGACCCATCTTCCAACATTCAGAAAGTCTTGTGCAGTTATATGTTTACCGATATTATGGTCGCTGGTAGTTCCTCTGTTGATAGAAAGGATTTAATTTCCAAGTAGACTCCATCTACACTTTGTAATTGCTCTATAACTTTTCTGTATAGGTAAGAGTGGGCTAGTTATGTGTCGTGCATAAGTTAATACATAGTTGGAAGAAGTGTGACATACTGGTTAAACTGAAATCTCATTCTGCCTTACACAACTTGATGTAGGCCTCATTGTGGTCATTTCATTTCAGGTATTACTGCAGCTTCTGGTATATCAGCAGAGTTGGGAATTCCATTAACCCATCGTGGTGTTGCAAATAGTGTTAGATTTCTCACCGGTCACTCGAGAAAAGGTGGAACAGATCCGCTTTTTGTTGCGGAGAATGCAGCTGACCCTGACTGTACTTTAGTTGTTTATATGGGCTTGTCAACTCTTCCTTCCCTGGCCTCAAAGCTGATACATCATGGGTTGCCAACTGACACACCAGCTGTTGCCATTGAGAGAGGGACAACACCCCAACAACGAATGTTAAGTAAACCCAGTTGCTTCTCTTTCTCTTATTCCTCCATTATTTGCCAAGGTTGTTGCTTTTGTCAGATACGTTGCGAATAAATCATTTGTTATTTGATAACTGCACTCGACAAAATTGGAACAACAGTTACACACATGCATTACATTTACATGAATATTCTTGCTTTATGAAATATTTCAACCCTTCATCCTGAATGAAAATATGCTACCTCCGTTTGATATGTTGTCTTGATGGAAGATTACAAAAAGATATTAAAAAAAATGAATAAAGTCCTTATGCCAAAAGGACCTCTAATTTTCCCCCAAGGTTCTGAGATTTTAACTTCCAATAGAGAGCAAAGCACTTTTTGGTGCACAGAGATTGCAACACTGTTGTGAAGGATCCCTGGTCCCTAAATGAGGCTTATTGGCGTCATTACCACCAAGCTTCGAGCTTTCTTTGGTTGCCTTTTCAAAGACGACATTAAGCTTGGCCTTAGTGGGTAACTCTGAATGTTATTGTTTTTTTGGATAAATACTCAAGATAGTCTTTCCTAGTCGCATTACCACCCCATTGGTTTCAGAGCTATCTGGTATTAGAAATATTGGACCCATAACCTTTGCGCTAAAACTACCACCTCTGTTCTCACATCATGCTCAACTTCATTGGTTACTATTGACTATAGTCAACATGATCGTGAAAGCAGCATTTATTTGAAGTTGAGAAATGTGCTGGGAGGTTGTTCATATAAAGTCCAGTGAAGAACATGTGAGAGACTGAGCCTTGTCTCGGATCTCTAACTTGGAGAAGCCATCTGAAATAAAGCTTTGAAGTGATTTAGATAATAGCAAATTCTGGATGTAGTGTTTAAAAAGGGCAGCCGGTGCACTAAGCTCCCGCTATGCGCAGGGGAAAGGGAAGGGCCGGAGCACAAGGGTCTATTGTACGCAGCCTTACCTTGCATTTCATTTATTTGTAAAAAATACGAACAAGGGTTTCCAGCCTTCAAATTCAAGGATTGGATGAGTTAATTCTTTGGTTTGCTATTATACCAGTGGTTCTTTCTTTGCTATTATACCAACGTTTTTTTTTCGACTTTTTAAGCATTAACTTGACGATAATGTTGGATTGCGCGGCTGATTTTAGTTGCCCTTTTAATTCATTCAGGTATTTGCAGAATTGAAGAATCTTGCTGACGACATTGCATCAAACCAGCTAGTGTCACCAACCTTGATTATCATTGGGAAGGTTGTGGCGCTTTCACCATTATGGCCACATTCTGCTGAAGAGAATCCCATCTTGATTGAGACTAGATCTTCAACCAACACAATGCAATAGGGCAGCCTCGCTAAACGGATGATTATTTGTGATCCCAAAACCTCTTCTCTTTCCTGCAGCCCAGCTGGACAGCTGGGCTGCTTGCTAAAAGATGTGCAACCCGATCAATTCTCCTTCAGACTGAAAGTCTGGCACAATAGAGGCGGTCTCATTTCTGGTGCTGTGGCGATATTAGGAGAAGAGTCCCCAGCCAGATTGAACATCAACAGATCGGATGTTCACTCTCATTCCAAAAAGCTGGCAACTCTTTGCTGTACAAGAGCAAGAGACATTGAAATTTTGATCAATAATAGAATGTTTAAGCAAGTACTAATCCACAAGCATTCATCAAGGAGCACAATGTATCTTGGGAATAATTGATAATTTTGTAAATTGAGTTGGAAGGATATTGTGCTTATTGGTTTTTAGTGTATTTCTAAAAATTGCGGTTTTTATTTTCAGTTTGGGCGACTTTTGATTGTATCTCTTGTTCTCTTGTTGAGCAAAACTGCCTTTTCTATGAGGTGTTTCAGTTGTTCCGGTTAGAGAAAAAAATGGGGGTTCTTTTGTTTGTTAAAGCCCAGACCAAAGTCCAATTGTCATCGCGTACCAATGATTCTAGCTAGTGTTACTCAGATGACAATTTGAAGAATTAACTTATGAAATTTGTTAATGCAACATTAGCATCCAAAATGTTTGTACCAAAAGAGCTTCTCTCCTATTCGGAAATATTCAGTTTTACACTGAGCAAAATATTATTTCATAGCAAAATAATGCTATGAAATAAAGTGTTGGGAAATGTCATACTCATACACAATACAATTCAATTTGATCTGTATATATCTTCTTACTTTTTCTGAGAAAAAATAAAAAAATGACAATAGTATGCTAATTCCATATAAAAAACTTATTGTGAAAGAAATGCCCAAATGTGTACAACACATTAAATATTTTAACCTTCTCAATGGCGTGGAACATTATATTTGTGTGTCAAAAGAACTTTATCCTCTATCGTGTATTATTCTGTCTACTCTCACTGGTGATCCATTCCAGCTGCCATTTAGTTGTCCGTTTGGATTTTTTTGAAAAAATAGAAGGGTCTATACGTAATCTTAGGTGCAATTGTATGTTTTTGCTATGGTACAACATAACCTAAATGATGTAAATAATAAGTTGGTCATTGTTGATTTCCTTAGATACATTACATGACTTGTAATGGTTCATTCTTTTGACTACTATAACTTTTCCCAGTATTCACTTCTTGCTGTTACTTCAATGTACCTTCCATCTATCAGGAAAAAAAAAATTTTGTCTCCTCTTTTCTTTTCTTGTTTAAAGAAATAGGTGAAAGTACTCGAAAAGTTTAAGAGCTCGTTTGGCCAAGCTGTCAAAAACTACTTATTTGAAAAGCGCTTTATGAAAAAATACTTTTGTAAAATAAATAGTTTTTGTTTGGACGATTTGTCTGAGTAGTGTTTTTTGCAAGCTCATCGTACTTGGCCAATCTTTAAAAAAAACACTTTTAACTATCAAATTATGAAAAAGAACAGTAAATGTTCAATTTGCGATTAGTATTATTTACAAAAAAAAAAATTAAACATTTAGTAGAAAAGAATTCAATTAAAATATAAAACGTAAAGTAAAAATATAAATTAAAAATTCTAATTAATATAAGTATAGTTATTCTAAAGCGACAATATTGAGCGTTTGATATTACTTATTATTTACATGATAATTTAAATATGTCAAAATACATCATTCAATATAAACTTAAATCTACTCTAAGAATAGGAGAAAGAGAATAAAAATTTGATTAAAATAAAAAAGAGAACAAATGTATAGCAGGAAAAAAAAAAGGAAAAGGAAAAGAAAAAGAAAAACTAATTAAATGAGGAACAATTTCAAAAATATAAATTTATTGTAAGGTTATTTTTGTCTAAATAAATTAATATTTTGTTTTTGCTTCTGCTTTTTGGAAGAAGCTACAATTTGTAATTTGTCCTCGTAAGCAAAAAAAATTGTTTCTGCTATTAAGAAGTACTTTTTATTTTGACCAAACATCTTAATTTTTCAAAAAGTACTTTTAGCCTCCTAGAAACTTGCCAAACAAGCTCTAAGGCCACTAGAATTTGCTTTTCCGAATTTAAGCCAAAACTGCATTTCAGCCCCATTTAAAGGCAGTTTGCATTATTAAAACCATCCCACTCCAACCCACCAAAATTTATACATAATCCACATATATCCCTACATTCTGTATTCCCAAGCAAAATTGTTATTATTAGGGGTAATATTTGAAGAAGATTTGACATCTTTTGATGGCTAAATGTTTAACGTACAAATTATGAAGGATTCCTGCTTTTAAGTTAGAGAGAATATATCAACAAGATACACAATTAAAATGGCATATATACCTCAAAATTTTGTATGATTATATACATTAACACATATATATTACATATACATCTATGGCGGATTACATTGATACAGTGTAAAGAATGAATGAATAAAAATGTGTTCATTTCCCTAAGCAAATAATGCATCTTTACCTTTGCTCCCCAGCTTCAAAATTAGGAATTGAACTTGTATGATATGTTGCTGTTTTATCAGAGAATCACCTTCCCAGTTCTGCTGCACCAGTCTCATGTTAACTAAAAGTTACTATAACCACCAATCATTCGCCTCGTAACCAAGTCGAAAAAACAGTACTGCACCTCTAACCACCTTGTCTGCTCTTAACAATCATACTGAGATTTATCCAAAATTCTTCTCTGGTCCAAAATCTCAGGATGTTTTAAGAATGTACGATTTCTAACATGTTATTCCCCGGTGAGGAGTAGTTACATCGACGAATGGTTTGTGGTACCATTGCACATGCACTCTGGGACAGGGTATTTTGTCACATCCCTTCCTGCTTTCCTCAATTCTGGCTGACCTAAAGAATCTCTATGCAATTCCAGAATAATTCTGTTGAATTCTGTTTCAGAGAGTGATGAATTCAGAAAATGCCGAAGCATCTGTCTTTTGTTGGGAGTAATAGTCTTTTTGTGTCCTGCATAAGCCCTGTGTCCCTATTATAATACAAATTACAATCACTAGTTAGAGAAAAATCTCAGAACTAAATTTCCAAACTAGTGGCTCCTAAACTATAACTAGCAACTGTAGTGTAAGGGACGCGACGATACCTGAATAGCGTGGCCCATGTTTCCTCCATGAGAAGGCATGAAAACATTGCTGTTTGCGGATACTATGTAGTCAAGAGCAGCCATAAGGGAGGCTTTCTTTGCAAATGGCTCGAGTTCCCCGGGCAAAGCAAGATCCTCTTTGTTATAGAAATGAGTGAATTCACTTGTCAATGGTTGCAATGCTTCTTTCCCACCTAAAGGAATTCCTCCTGCCCAATAGATTCTTGCACTCTTTGGTGCTCCTAGAGCTTTTAGCAACCTAACCACAGATTGTCAATTTGTTTAAGTAGGCAATATTTTACAAGTACATAAGCAGAATAAAACTTCAATGAAGGCTAATGCTTACCTTGTGACCTCTAAGGCATTCAAGGGACAGAGACCAGAAAGTTTTCTGGTATGGTAAGTCATGTTTGAACGTGAAGTTAAGAGCTCGGGCCTTTGTTTTCGCTCATTGTTGATCATCTCATCATACTCATGGCTTAAACCAGGAAGACATCCCGTTCTCACCCACACATCCTTCTCCATTCTCAAATGAAGAGCAATATATGGTCCTTTGCTCCTCATCCTCTCAGTAAGCTTGTTACCAAGTTCTAAGATTGATGGGGAAAATCTCAAAGCATGAAATGCCACCTACAAGTTCACAAACCAAGAATTTTGTCATTGACAGCTAATGCCTACAGAAACATTTAGCAGTTGTTTTGTTCGAATAATACCAAAACTACATTCTGTATCAATATTCTTCCAGTTGGCGTCATATTTTATACTACCAAATACAACACGAAATAAGAATACACGTACTAACAATATCTGCATAATAGAACAACGAGAATAAAATTTACCTTGCAGCGTAGTTTTTGAAGATCAGAAGGAAGATCCTTAGAAAGCCTCGAATCAAGGCCTCGCAGAAGTAGAACCCCATCCCTCCTAAACTGCAGGAACATCAATTCAACAATCAAAATCAGATCCTCTATGATTTCCCAAAACTTAGTTTCACTTCAATTCACCAAACACAAAAAAGATGAAAACATCTACATGTATAGTAAATATCCTTATGAATAAGTCTTAACAGTTGAATTGGTATTTGCAATTTTGAGTTCAGGTATCTATTCAATAGTATAGTAATTCATTCCAGCTGCCATAGAGTCAATTTCAAGACTCTGTCCAAGTAGCCAACTTGAAAGATACTACTTCAATATGTTCCAAAGATCTCAACTTTGGTATTAACCAAAGAAAAAACACCAATCTTGAATTTCTCCATTTATAGAAATTTCAAAAGCCATCAAGTTTTACAATCTTGATTTTGTCTAACAGCATGGACTTACTAAAGACTATTAATCATACACTGAACCTCAACTACCAAAGTAAAAAAAGAAAAACATTAATATTTTTTTTCTTCCCATTTTTTCGTTTATTGCTTTCAATTATTTTAGGCTTTTGAAGGGAAGTTTTGGAGCAACGGTCAAGTTGTCTCTGTATGACGTATAAGTCACTCTGTATGACGTATAGGTCACGGGTTTGAGCCGTGTATTTGCATCAGGTTAAGCTGCCTATATCACGTCCACTTGGAGTGCGACCGCGAAATAATTTGTGCATCAGGCTGCCTTTTTTTAATTATTATAGGCTTTTGGACCAAACACCTATTTAACCAAAACAAGGAAAGTAACTTGATAGAAAATTGAACGAATCTTCTTACCTTTCTGGTATAATGTGAACGAATCCATTCAGGAGAGGCATGGAGAGGAGTCCTTGACTCCTCCACTGGTCTACTCATCACATGTGTAGATGGAAGTGATGAAACTATTCTTACATCATTTGCTAATACTTCCTTAAAATGATCCAAGTCAAATATATCAGAGAACTCACTGCAAACAAACACCAAAAAGAAACATAAAACATACGTTAAGAAATCAAAAACATCCCAGAATAGCATAAAAATCTAACTTAGACCAAACATAATGTCACTCTAGGGAAATAACCAGTTCTCTACCAAACTCAGGATTGCTTCAATAATTGAAGTTTCTTTAAAAAAAATTGCCTAAGTTCAGAGAATTAGGAAAGGAAATAAACATTTTCTCAACTGAACGAATGACAGACCAAAAAGATAAAACTTTTGAGCTGGAAAACAAAGAAAAATGGTTCAAAAATAGAAAAAGAACAAACCTTTCATCACCCCAAATGACATTAACTTGTAAAATAGGAACAACAAGAGCAGCACCAAGAATCCTAGCAATCACCACAGCATCGACAATCTGATTTCTTTGCTGATTCATTCCACCAGAAACCACCACCATTAAATATTTTTTCCTTCCTTTTACAATATCTACACTTGTTTTCCTATACTCTGCACTCAAATCCAAACAAGGCCTATAACCCAACCCATCAGGTTGTTGCCAAAACTCACTCTTTTCATCCCCTTCATCTTCTTTTTCCCCCACATTTAAAGCTCCAATACTGAGCTGAGAAACTTGTTTGTCATTTGAGAATGAGCTCTTTTCTTGAAAAATCTCGCATGGGTTTGGTGTAAAAGGAAGTAAAGTTTCAAAATTAAACCACATCTTTAACATACCAACAAAACCAAAAGCAAAAAGAAACAAAACCCAAAATCTTGGATTATTGAGCAAAAGCTTGAGCTTTACAGAAAAAGATTGATTCTTTTTCTTAGGAGAAAGTAACAGAGACTGAAGTCCTGAAGAAGAAAGTGAATTTATTATCTGAGATGGTACTGCTATGTAACATTGCTGCTTCTTCTTGTTACTCTTTGACACTGCCATTTTTAACACAAAAACAATGAAAACAAAGCCTTATTTTCCCTTTATATATGTCTAAATTGTTGGTGTGTTCAAGTTTAACACAAGATTTTTCTCAGAGACTTTCTTAGAAAGTTTCTACAAATGGAAAAAGAAAATAAGGGTGTAAAAGAAGAACGGCGGGAATACGAAATACGATGATTAAATGCGCGTTTGGTATTGGATGTAAAATGGTGGAAGTCAGAGAAGGTGTAAGCGTAGTGTCAGAATTTTTTTCAATTTTTTTCTTAGTGGGGAATTGAAGAGCTGAGGGTATTTATATAAGTGTGTGAAGTGGGGAGAGAAATTATTTATTAATGTGTTTAGTCTAACGTCTTGGTTTTTAAAATTGGGAAGCAATTATAGTTTTATTGAAATGACGATATTGCTCTTGGTCAAAAGTAGAATATAAAAATTAAATAAGAAAATCTCAGTCCATGCGTGAATTTCATTCTTTCCTTTTTTTTTTTGAGGTGTTGAATTTCTTAATCTGCTGGACTAGTATTACTCGTGAAAAACGAATAATTGTGAAATTGTGACAAACGATATATTTAAGAGTTTTCACATTTCTTGCGACGCTAAGAACCAAGACAATGTCAACCCTTATAAATTTTCAATTTTGTTTTCAGTTTTGAGATTTTAGTCTGGTGGAAATTGTGCAAATACACACACATATATACATATCATATATAACATATATAACACACACATATATATATATATATATATAATCGATTAAGAGTGACACGACGGATAGAAAAAATGAGCTTGACTTTATTTAGTAGCACTCTTATATGTTACTCCCTCTGTCTCAAAATATCTATCAATTTCTAAAAACAGTTTTCTCAAGTTAGTTGTTATTTTAAAAGTTAAGATAAATTTTTATTTTATTTTACCCTTAATAGTAATTTTTCTTGAAAGTAAAAATAACACATAAATAAAATAAATATTTAATAAATCGAGATTATTTCTTAGGATATAAATAATGGTAAAATGGTCTAAATCCTCTTTTTATTAATACTTTTTTAAGTGCAGTGAAAAAGAGAAACATGATAAATGATTTGAGATGGGAGGAGTACATAAGTTATACTACTTCCTCCCTTCCAAAATAAGTGATTATTTTATTGTTTTCACATATATTAAGAAATTCATCCTTTTAATATTAATTAACAATGAAATTGACCATATTAACAATTATTATCTCTTCAATAAACACTCTTAACACATACTCCAACATTAATTACTCCAAGGGCAATGTAGAAAAAAATTAATTCATTAATATTTAATTCTTTATTAGATTCTCACTGCCCGAGAACCATCCTCGCTCCCCAAAAAAAGAAAATAAAATGCAAGAAATTAAAATAAAAAAAAAAAGGAATTTGAACAAGAAACTGGACTGGAAATAGTATGTTGTTAATTGTGATACGAACTCAGTCTTAGTGGTTGCCAAATAACACTAGTTGTTTATGCAATAATACCTAACATTAACAAAAAAATGAGTAAATAAGTGTTGCACTAAACAGTATTAGCCTTTGGGGACAGCAGCTATTTTTTTAGCCGTTTTACCTCCTTATGGAGTGTATCTTGTATGAATATAAACAACGAGTGATAAACAAAAAATCACTTCTCTCTGTATTTTTTTTTTTTTTTTTTTTTTTTT
>MU682602.1:53852-68451 GCA_026770625.1 Nicotiana glauca
TCGTATATTTTGATGATTTAAATATCATTGGAACTCCTGGGGAGCTTCCAAAAATAGTAGACTGTTTGAAGAAAGAATTTGAAATGAAAGATCTTGGAAAGACAAAATTTTGTCTTGGTCTACAAATTGAGTATATGAAAGATGGAATATTTGTCCATCAATCAACATACACCGAAAAGATTTTAAAGCGATTCTATATGGATAAAGCACATCCATTGAGTACCCCGATGGTTGTGAGATCACTTGATATAAAGAAAGATCCATTCCGACCTCATGAAAATGATGAAGAGGTTCTTGGTGCCGAAGTACCATATCTTAGTGCAATTGGGGCATTAATGTATCTTGCCAATAATTCCCGACCAGATATAGCTTTCTCAGTAAGCTTATTGGCAAGATTTAGTAATTCGCCAACACAAAGACACTGGAATGGTATTAAACATATATTCAGATACCTCCAAGGGACCATTGATATGGGTTTATTCTATTCAAATGAATCCAAGCCATCATTGATTGGTTATGCAGATGCAGGATATTTGTCTGATCCACACAAAGGTCGATCTCAGACAGGCTATTTATTTACAAGTGGAGGTACAGCTATATCATGGCGTTCGACAAAACAAACTATGGTTGCTACTTCTTCAAATCATGCAGAGATAATAGCCATTCACGAAGCAAGTCGAGAATGCGTTTGGTTAAGATCTATAACTCAACACATTCAGCAAACATGTGGTCTTTCTTCGAAAGAGAATATTCCAACAATATTGTATGAAGACAACGTTGCATGCATAGCTCAATTGAAATGAGGATATATCAAAGGAGATAGAACAAAACACATTTCACCGAAATTCTTTTTCACTCATGATCTTCAGAAGAATGGTGAAATAGATGTACAACAAGTTCGTTCAAGTGATAATTTGGCTGATTTGTTCACTAATGCATTACCAACCTCAATATTTAAAAAGCTGATATATAAGATTGGAATGGGCCGTCTTCGAGACATTAAATGATTTTTCATCAGGGGGAGTAACTACACGCTGCACTCTTTTTCTTAACCAAGGTTTTATCCCACTGGGTTTTCCTGGTAAGTTTTTAATGAGGCAGCAAGCAATGCATATTATAAATAACTATGTACATCCCAATATTTTTTTGTAAGTTTTTAATGAGGCACATTATCTTATATGGACATCCAAGGGGAGTGTTATGAATAGTTTGTATATTGGATACTACTTTGGATACTACATTGGATGTTACATTGGATGCCCATGTTGTGAATAACTTAAAGATTAAATTTTCTACTTTATATCCATCATCTTTTCTTTTTATGCCTATAAAAGACCATATAATTGCAATGAAAAAATACACCAAAGTGAAAGAAGAAAACTCTTCTCCCTTCTTTCTATCTCTTCTTATTTACATTTTACTGCATTGCTTTTAGTTTATAACAGACAAGTATTATTTGCTTATGCAGATTTGGACTATTCTAATTAGTCCAAGATACATTATAGGCGTTTGGACATAAGAATTGTAAAATTTCAAAAAATGATAAAAATGGTATTTGAAATTTAGAGTTGTGTTTGACATAAATTTTAATTTTGGTTGTTTTTGAAGTTTTGTGAGCGATTCGAGTGAAAATTTTGAAAAACAGCCTTTTGCAGTTTTTCAAATTTCCGAAAATTTTCAAAATGCATCTTCAAATAAAAATTAAAAATTTTATGAACAACTACTGGTTTCGAAAAAAAGTAAATTTGTTTTGGAAAAATCTTCCATCAATTTTTTGTCCAAACAGGCACATAATGTAATTATCACTAGGGGTGTACATAGGTCGGGTTGGTTCAAATTTTTTAATTACCAAACCAAACTAATTGTCTCGAATTTTTAAATTTATATACCAAACCAAATCAACAAAAGTCGGTTTTCTCAATCACGGTTTTTATCGGTTTTTATGATTTTTTTGCATTTTTTCCGATAAAATCTTCATAGTATAAAATTTATAATTTGTGCTCTAATATTTCTTAGGTCCTAGTAGGACAAAATTATATACAATGTTATCCAATAAAATAATATAGAATAATATGAGATGAGTCATGATTATACTAAAATACTCAACAAATCACATAAGATAAATACTACTAATTAATAATTCATAATAAAAATAAACATAATCTAAAAGTACAAAGTCATGTTAAAATAAGTACGGCTAATAGTACTAAGTATTAATTACATGACTAAATAATACCCCATTAAAAGTGAGTTATGTATTTTCACTATCTAAATCAATGCAAAACTAAAAAAAAAAAAAAATAGATATCCAATACTATTGTCATTTATAGTATTGAATTATTTTCGTTAGCATTAGTATTAATTTGATTTTGCTTTGGGATTTATTTGAGTTTCTAACTTTTATGGGCTATAAAAACATATTTGACCATTCAAAAGTTCTAAGTCCAAGCTTTAAATAATACATTAAAAGAGAAATTTATTAAAGAGTCTAAATTATATTTATAAATTACATTACAATAATTATTTTTATGTAGTAAAATATTTTTAAAACTTGTATACATATAATGTCGGGTTTGTTTAATTTCGGTTTGACTTTTTTTAGTTAAAACCAAACTAAACAATTATGGTCAGGCTTTTTTTTCTGACACCAAACTAAATCAAATTAAACCATAATCGAAATTTTTTCTCGGTTTGATTCGGATTATCGGTTTGGTACGGTCTGCCGGTTTCCTTTATACACCCCTAATTATCACTATGTTTCTTGCGTATCTGATTACTACCTCTAAACTAAATTTGTGCACGCTTCCTATTTTGAGATGTTCAAATAATTACTAGTAAATATTCTTTTCCATACAACTTCTATGAGTATTAAAAATCGTTAACCTATCTAACTATATACGGTCGAAATCAGGTATGCCGATTTTCCGATGTAGATGGATCGCCTTAAGCCTGAGCTCAGGTAAGATTGAGTTCGAGCTCGATAAATCAGACTCGAGCTCGAAGACAGAATGCAATGCCCAATGATCGAAGTGCACGATGAGTATCGGAGACAAGTACGACCGACTCCGAGATGGTGTCGTTATGAGTCTGTTACCGAAGGACAAGATTTTCGCCACATACTCAAGATCATGTCGTAAATCCCGAAATAGATTTGTACGAATCCGTACTAGGCGGTTAGACAACTGTCCCAGTAAGATTCTTTACTGTAAATAGAAATGTACCTTATTTAAGGTTCCCCTATTATTCAAAGGGGACCCCAATCATTTTGTAAAAATCATCTAATCATTGGCAAAGAATATACTCTCTTACTTTTTCGCTCATTGTTCATCAGAATTGTCCTTTAGCTTTATTATTCTTGGTTCATCTCGAGGTCACTTTGGCTCGAGGTCGATACTGCCTGGCAACACTGGTTTGATTTACTCATTTCTTTTATTTATACTTTATACTCCTTGATTATTAATTGGTATTGAACTAAATCACATATCTTTAAAACCAAAAATCAAATTTAATTGTTACTCATATTTTCGAGGTAAATAGTTTGGCGCCCATCATGGGGTTGAAGATAATAGTGATTATATCATTATTGATTCTCATAGCACACGTTATTTTTATACTTTTTCTTGTCAAGAATTTTTATTCTTAGGCTAAAACATGTCTAACTCATATAACGCACATGTACACGACAACGATGGTCTAGGATTTCACGGGGAAAACAATAATATAGGGGTGGTTATACCACCAATAAACCCTGGGGAAGCGCCAAATATGGAACCAGTTGATGTTAGTTCACACATTGCTTTGAACATGGATTTAGGCACAAACCCCGAAGGGAGTGTACGTAAGGAAGCCCGATTTGATGGCCAAGGAACGCAGGGTATAGGATATGGGGAAGCCAGCCTCCAAGTTATATTCGAGATGCTACAAGATCAACAGATTGCCATCGCTCAACCTCAAAGTCAAAATAAAACTCTGAGTACACCGAACCAGAAAACACTCAATGTGCTGAACCAGAGCCAGAGAGATCAAACGGTAGTGACTTGGCGACTGAACCCAAAATTATGAGGATGCTCAAAGAACTCACTAAGAGGATCGAGTCTGGGGAAAAGAAGATTGAGGATAATTACAAAAAGGTGAAGACTTATAACTCCCGTATTGATCAAATACCGGGGGAACCTCTGGTCTTGAAAGGTTTGGATGCCAAAAAGTTCATACAAATGCTGTCCCCTCCGAGTGCGGCTCTGAAGCCTATTCCTAAAAAATTTTGCAAGCCCGATATACCCAAATACAACGCGACAACCGACCCTAACGAGCATTTTACTTCATAAACTTGCGGGATCAAAGGAAATGACTTGAATACCGATGAGATCGAATCAGTACTGTTGAAAATGTTTGGGGAAACATTGTCGATAGGAGCCATGATTTGGTATCACAACTTGACCCCGAACTCTATTGATTTGTTTGCTATGTTAGTAGACGCCTTCGTAAAAGCACATACCGGGGCCATAAAAGTGGCAACAAGAAAATCAGACGTTTTCAAAATAAGACAAAAGAATGATGAGATGCTAAGGGAGTTCGTATCCCGAGTTTAGATGGAGCGAATAGTATTACCACCAGCCTCGGATGACTGGGAGGTACAAGCTTTTATGCAGGGTTTGAATGAGAGGAGTTCGATCGCGTCTCGAAAATTAAAGCAGAATCTGATCGAGTACCTAGCTCTGACATGGTAGGACGTACATAACTGTTACCAGTTTAACATAGGGTCGAGAACGACCAGTTTGGAGCCCCTCATGTTCAGTTCATCCTAATAGGTTGGCAGCTAAGCCCCCGAGGGATACAAATAGGGAATCAAGATCCAACAAGGAACGATATCAGCTATATGTCGATCGAAGAAATAATGGATCAGGGCTAATGATCGAAGAAATGATCGAAGTCAAAGCTCTCGGGGACTGATGAGTAAGAATGGGTTCGATAAACATACCGACCCTGCGAAAGCACCTTGATTATCGGAGTACAATTTCAGTGTGGATGCATCAGAGATCGTGTCATCTATTGGAACAATCAAGACACCAAGTGGCCCAGGCCTATACAAACTTATCATTCCCAAAGGAATCCAAACTTGATGTGTAAGTATCATGGCACATATAGCCATAAAATCAAAGACTATAGGCAGATAAGGGAGGAGGTAGCCCGGTTGTTCAGTGAGGTTCACCTTTGAGAATATCTCAGTGATCGACCTAAGAACCACTTAGGGAGAGAGATGCAAGAAAAAATGAGGAGGAAGAACTGCAACATGTAATCCATATGATCGTTGGCGGTGTCGATATCCCGCAAGGACCTGTATTCAGATGCACCAAGGTGTCGATCACCAGAGAAAAACGAACTCGAAGCTACGTGCCTGAGGATGTCCTATCATTCTATGATGAGGAAGCGCAAGGCATATCTTAACCGCACAACGACGCCCTGATAATTTCTATTTTGTTATATAAAATTCAAGTTAAACGTGTTCTAGTGGATCCAGGTAGCTCAACAAACAGAATCAGATTGAGGTTCGTAGAACAACTCGGCCTATATTGTACCCGTATCCTAGGTCCTAAATGGCTTTAACATGGCAATCGAAACAACAAAATGGGAGATTAGCCTACTAGTGAATGTAGCTGGGACCATCCAAGATACAAAATTCCATGTCATCGAAGGCGATATGAGATATAATGCACTCCTCGACAGGCCATGGATCCACAATATAATGGTAGTACCTTCAACCCTTCATCAAATGATAAAGTTCCCAGTAGAGGATGGTGTGAAAACTGTTTATAGAGAGCAACACACTGCAAAGGAGATGTTTGCAGTCGAAGAGGTGATACCGGTACCACTGCCTTCGACTTCGGAAAAGTCAAGCACCAAAGATAAGCGTAAGGCCAAATAGTAATCACTGATCCCAACCCCGATCGATGCAGAGGAATAGGTAATCAAAAATCAAGAGGATTTTCTTACTCCTCAAACTTTCGTGGTTCCCGAAGAATCAGACGCTACCAAGTCGATGATCGAGGAGTTGGAACAGGTCATAATGATCAAGTACATGCCCGAGAAAAAGGTATACATGGGAACGGGTTTAACCCCTAAACTCAAGAAAAAACTCATTCAATTTCTTATCGATAATAAGGAGTGCTTTGGTTAGTCCCGCTGAGGCATGAAAGGGATCCCGCCAGAAATTACAATGCACCGGCTAACATCGACCCCAGGTTCAAACTAGTGAAGCAAAAAAGTGCATCGACCCAAGGTTCAAACTAGTGAAGCTAAAGTGCGATTCACTGTTGGTGGTTAATCAAGTAAACATAAGTTTTGAGGTTTGAGAGGATAGAATGCAAAGGTACTTGGATAAGCTGCAGGTAACTTTGCACTGCTTCAAGGAGTGGAATCTAGATGATGTACCTCGAGAACAAAATAGTGAGGCCGATGCACTTGCTAATTTGGGGTCATCGATTGAAGGAGATGATATCGTCCCGAGGACTGTCGTCCAATTATCAAAGTCTGTGATTTAAGAGGGTCATGCCGAGATAAATTCTACAATTTTGACTTAGGATTGGAGGAATAAGTATATCAACTATTTGAAAAATGGGAAACTCCCATCAGACCACAAAGATTCAAGGGCTCTACGAACCAAGGCTGCTAGGTTTACATTAAATAAATATGAAACAATGTACAGGAGGATGTTCGATGGACCATTAGCACTATGTTTAGGGTCGAGGTTCACTGATTATGTTCTACGAGAAATCCACGAAGGTACTTGTGGGAATCACTCTGGCGCCGATACTTTGGTTCGCAAAATTATTAGAGTAGGGTATTATTGGGATAACATGGAAAGGTGTTTGTTAAAAAGTGTGATAAATGTCAACAGTTCGCACCAATGATTCATCAGCCCGGAGAGCAACTACACTCAGTCATTACCCCGTAGCCTTTCATCAAAAAGGGAATGGACATAGTCGGCCTTCTACCAACAACACCAAGTAAAGCTAAGTTCATTTTTTTTATGATTGACTACTTTTCAAAGTGGGTGGAAGCACAGGCCTTCGAGAAGGTCAAAGAAAAAGAAGTTATCGCCTTTATTTGGGACCACATCGCGTGTCGGTTCGGGATACCTACCGAAATCGTGTGCAACAATGGCAAGCAATTCAACGGCAGCAAGGTAAGGGAGTTCCTCAAAGAACTCAAAATAAAAAAGATTTTATCAACACCATAGCATCCAACCGAGAACGAACAGGCCGAGTCAACAAACAAAACTATCATTCAAAACCTAAAGAAAAGGTTGGACTATGCAAAAATAAAATGGAGAGAAGTTTTACCCGAGGTCCTTTGGGCATATCGAATTACATCAAAGTCCAACACGGGGGATACTCCATTCTCTATAGTATATGGCTTCGAGGCCTTAATCCTGGTCGAAGTCAGAGAACCCAGCATCAGGTTTCGACATGCATCAGAGGAGTAAAATCACGACGCTATGAATACTAGCCTCGAGCTATTGGATGAAAATCAAGAAGCAACACTTGTTCCGATGGCCGCACAAAAAGCAAAGATTATAGAGATACTATAATAGAAGGACCAACCTTCGACACTTCGAAATAGGGGACTTAGTTCTACGGAAAGTCACCCTCAATACTCGAGACCCTAATGAAGGAAAACAAGGCCCGAATTGGGAAGGACCGTACCGAGTCATCGGAGTTATCAGCAAAGGATCTTACAAACTTGGCACGATGGAAGGCGAACAATTTTCAAACAATTGGAATGTATCATTACTCAAACTATATTACTGCTAAGGTATGGCCTTCTCCTTTTTTCATTTAAATTTAAGGCTAACTCATTGCAGGTGTTCGATCGAGGCCAAGGGCACCTTTCCTCACAAAGTCCTTGGGTTTTAAAGCACGCATTGCACTCTTTTTCCCTTAGATCGAATTTTATCCAAAAATGGGTTTTACCGGCAATGTTTTTAACGAGGCAACAACCATGTGCTACCTAAGGAGAAGTCAACAGTATCCAAGGCTTCTTTTCAATCAACCTCGAATACTGTGGGGCATCTTCCTCAGAAATTATATTTTCGAGGAAAATACTTCACGCCAAAGAGGACCTCGATAGGAAAAATTTGCAATGGACCAAACGATCATATGAACAGTGTCCATATAGAATAGTCGAGCCCCGACAGCAAAACATGTATGCATGTATCAATTATTCAAAGAAGCATTCTTTCTATATCAAAACACTTTATGTCTCAAAGAAGTATATTGTTATACGAGCTTCATACTTATAATTCTATGAAAGATGGCTCAAGGGCCAGAACGCAAGTAAACCCTGATACTCGGGGACTGTCATCGACAGTCAACATGTTCGATTCATCAAAAACTCAAATTCATAAGACCTCAAAGAGGCATCCTCTTGATATAAAGGCCAAGGCTATCATACTCGGGGACTAACCTTACAAACAAGTTCGAAAGGGTATCGGGAAACAAGTCAAAGAGACATACCCGAAGGCTATGACCACATTAAAGGCTACCACCATACTAAAGTCTATGGACAAAATAATGCAGCTCGAAGATGTCCGACTTTCGCCATAAATTAAAGGCCTTCAAACACTTCGAAAAACCGATTAAATCAGGCTACCCTGGGGAAAATAAAATGATAAAGGGATTCAATAAAATCAGCCCTCGAATAATTTAAAGGCTTTGATAACATCAGCCTTCGAGAGAGACTCAAGAGGCATTCGATTGTTGTTACACAAACAAATTACGAATAAGGTTTCAATCGATCGAACCTTCGAAAAACCAAATTGGTACAAAAAACACATGCTAAGCCATAGAAATATTTTCTCTAAGTCCTTTATCCAAACAGAGGGAAAAATTATAGCCGTCCTAGAGGATGAACTGGCCCAACTAAAAGAGCCTAAGGGCCGATATAAAAGAGCATAAGGGCAGAAGCTTGCGAAGTTTGAGATCTTATTCTCACTCAACTCAGACTCAAATGTCCCATCATCTCGAGCTCGCACCAAATCAATTTAAGTGAAACTCTAGGGCTAAAAAAATTCTTAAGAGGTCTTCGATTATGAGGTCGAAGATTTCCCATTGATCACTAAAAACCTAAGGGTTTGTTGTATCCTGAGCCCGAGTCAGTGTTCATTTTTTTTATAGCAAATATACCACTAGGCAGGCTACTTAGTGGCTAATTTATAAATAAAATCCTAAAATGGGTCCAAAGCTTACAAGATGTCCAAACCAAACTAGAAGTTGCATGAAGCTACTAGCTACTAAAAAGATAGAAAAGCTAAAGTCTAATGAACTAGCTGTTACAACATTGTCTGCTAAATGATTCCTTCTCCTGTCAGTATATGTGAATCCAATTTCCAGTGGCCAATACCAAACGCACCTATCAAGCTCTCACCAGGCGCCAGGGTATGAAGTCTATGGGCTCAAATGAATTCCAAACATGTCCACCACAGAATTGAAGCCATCATATTCTTCCAATCCCCATAGGAAGTGTACTGACTCTATCCAAGTATAAATCATGTGGTCGATCATCAATATTATCATATAAAAGAGCTTGGGCAGTGTTCACTTGATCATTGAAGTTATCAAAAAAATCATAAAATAAAAATGCGGAATTCTATACAAATCGGAGATGAAGCAAAGGTTCTTTATATATATAAAAGATGTTTATAGAAGATATTTACAACACCCACGGGGGGCCTTTACACGAAGAAACAAAAAGGAACCTAATCTCGTTTGGGGCCACGTCCTCGGGAGTCGCATATACAGGAACTGTATCCTAGGGAGTTGTATCTTCAAGAACCTCCTCATCCTTATGGACTCCTTCCTCATCTCCCCTACCCTCAGAACCACTAACATCATCTTCATAATCAGAAGAAACAAGAAGCATGACATCGATTTCCAACGCCTTTTCCTGGGCTGTTTCTTCAGTTAGGTTGAACCCTCGGGCGTTAATTTCTTCGAGTCTCCCTCTAGGCTTGGCACTTGGAAAAATCATTACTCTATTTTTCCCTATCGGAGGCCTCCCTTAGCTCCGTTTGAACAGCCTCGGCATCTCTTAAGTATACGGCGATGGTCTTATCAGTCGTGGCCTTCATCTTCTCAATTTCAACCTTGGCCTCTGTAATCTCGGCCCCGGCTTTAGCAAGATTTGCCTCTAGCTCCTTGATTTTCTTGGCCTGGGCCAGATTTTTCTCTTTAATACCTCGGATCTGAGCCTCAGCCGAAGCCAGTTGGGCTAGAGCAGCTTCTTTATCAGCAGCGAGCCGATTCATGTTCTCTTTCCATCGGTGGCAATCAACCTTAACCTGATCGGCCTCGCCCTAGAGCTGCCCAATCATCTCCAACTTTTGCTGCAGCTGAGACATCAAAGTATTAGCCTCCGCAGTAAGGCCAAGAAGAGCATACTTTGTTAAAATCACGGTTACCTGCTTTTTTAGCTCGACCTTATTTTTCTGAGCTTTGGCCAAGTTAGTCCAAAGGTACTTGAGCTCCTCCTTCTTTTGGCTACAAAGGAGCCTCAGGGACTTCTCTTCATCCGAAGCCCTCATGAGCTCGGTCTCAAATTGGCTTAGCTTGACCTTAAACTTGGTGATGGCCTACACGTAGAACGAAGACATGTCGTCAAAAGAGTGGGAGAAGAAAGAAAATTACAACAATAAAAGTTAGTGTTTACTCGAGAAAAGAGACATTGAGCCTATTCAAAAAGGGTGGATATGTTATTAAGGTCGACGACATCGTCAACCCCGGTTAAATAATCACGAAAAGGATCTTCTTTGAGAACCTTGCTCGGGTCGGGCACTAGCAGAGACTGAGCGTCTTTTATCGCCTTCTCAAAGTAAGACGGTACAGAAGGTGACTGACCCATTGTAACAACCCCGAGTGAGGCTCCTCACTCGGGGTTCTCTGATTAGCTTCGCCCTCCTCAGCACTTGTCCCCTCCGGCGTACTTATTAAAGGAGGGGGAATAATCTCGATCTCGAGGGAATCAAGGGCTTTGCCCGAGTCTTACTTTGGAGTTCCTTCACCATGAGTCAAGGTCTCAGGTTCAAAGGGTTTGGCAGCCTCGACTAGTTTCCTAGTTTGGGGCATAAGCACTATTTCTTCACCCTTGTTCTCTTCATCTTTCTGGAATTGAACGGCTGAACCCAAGTCCACATGGATAAGCTTCCTCCTTGCCTTTTGAGTAGGGGATCTCTTATCCTAGGGATATTCGGGCTTTTAATCCCTCTTTATTTTGTTGTCTTTCTCCAATTTCGAAATTAGGGAATCGGTCTCTTTCCCGGGCGGGCGGGCCTCATTTCAGAGACATCTCCTATTCCTGCACAAATAAGCATGAGTGAGGTGACATCACCGATAAGATAAAAGTATCAAAGAACCGGGGAAGAGAACTTACCGTGATGTTTGGCCTATTATTTGCCCCTCGACAATTCACGCCATTTTTACTCATCATACGAGGATGATGCAGCTAATTTTTGGACCCAGTCCTCGAGATCAGGAATCGCATGGGGCGTCCAAGCAACAACTGTAGAAAAAGTAAAGGCATTATGAAACGTAAAAGAGAAATGTGATTAGGTATTTGGAAAAGGACTACACCAACGGTTAAAGTTAGATCTCTCCGGGAATCGCATTTCCCCCCTAAGGATGATGATAGAGGTCCTCAATCTGATAATCTGGCTCATCCAGCATCGATCTTTATCCTCGTCGTTACTAGTAAATAAGGCTTTCTTTGATCAATGTTGAAGCTTGATGAGCCCTCGAAACAATTGAGACCGGTACAACTGAATGAGATGGTTGAGGCTAAACTCTAATCCCTCGGCCTTGCTGGAGAAATAGCGTAGCATAATCACGATGCGCCAAAAGGAGAGATGGATCTAGCCGAGGGTAACCTCTTGCCTTTTGTAGAAATCAATCACTACCATATCGAGGGGACCCAGTATGAAAGGGTAAGTATAAACACTTAAAAAACCCTCCACATGGGTAGTGATGCTTTCCTCGGGGTCGGGGATCTGTACCACAACCCTGTCTCCCCAGTCACAATCTTTTGCAAAGCCTTAAGGTGCTTCTCCGATATTGAACTGATATATCGAGATACATGTTCGCATCGGTCAGGGATATTGGAGGGATTTTCAATATTGAAATCTTTCTTTATCAGACAGGGGTGAGTGATTTTGTGAAGGGCCGGCGCCACCAGTTTGGCCAGCCGAAAAGAAAAGAAGATGATGCCTTTTCTTTTTCTGGGACTGTCTTAGAAGTTTTGGTCATAGTTTTAAGCTAAGATATGCAAAAGGTGGCGTAACGTTGTATTTTTTGGAAAGCTTGGCATTTTTCGGCACTTAAAGGGGCGGTAGAAGCAGATGATGAGAGAAAGAGATAAAGAGGAAAGTAATCAGAGTAAATATAGTGAAGAAGTAAAGCTTTTAGTTGAAAGAAGGAGTCCCGTATTTATAGATGAGCGGTGATGGTTCAGCTGCGCTAGTGGCTGACCAATACTGGCATGCATTTAATATTTTGGGGAAGCGAACCAATGAGATATTTTGGTCACTTCGAGCGCCTACCTTACGGGAATGATGTCATCACCAGAGACTCCGAAAAATCGAGGCTCAAATCGTTTCTTATCATCTTGCTCCAAGAAATGCGGGGACTATCTGTATACGGTCAAAATCAGGTATGCCCGATTTCTCGTGGTCGGGGGGATCGCCTTAAGCTCGAGCTCAGGTAAGGTCGAGTTCGAGCTCAATGGATCAGACTCGAGCTCGAATATAGAATGCAATGCCCGAGGATCGAAGTGCACCATGGGTATTGAAGCTAAGTACTACCGACTACGAGATGGTGTCGTTACGAGTTTGTTACAGAAGGACAAGATTCCTGCCATATCCACAAGATCATGGCGTAAATCCCGAAATAGATTTGTACGAATCCGTACTAGACGGTTAGACAACTGTCCTAATAAGATTCTTTACGTTAAATAGAAATGTACCTTATCTATGGTTCCCCTATTATATAAAGGGGATCCCAATCATTTTGTAAAGATAATCTAATCATTGGCAAAGAATACACTCTCTTACTTTTTCGCTCATTGTTCATCAGAATTGTCCTTTAGCTTTATTATTCTTGCTTTGTTGTTCTTGGTCCATCTCGAGGTCACTTTGGCTCGAGGTCGATACTGCCTGACATTTATTCAAATAGTTGGTACGCCTCTTGAACAAGCTAACAACAGGAGATTGCTCATCAACTATGGCAGGTATTGCCTCTCTACTTTGCAGTCCATCAATAGAAGAATGGATAGTGGATTCAGGAGCCACACATCATATTACTCATAATAAGGAAATATTAAGCAATATTAGAAGCATAAAAGGACAAAAACATAGTGGTGTGTAATTACTAACATGTCTTAGAGAAAATATAAAACATAAAGTAAGTACAGTGGTCTTAGGAAACAAAAATATGGAAAATGTTATACATGTACCTAACTTTAAATTCAATCTATTGTCGGTGTCAAAACTTACCAAGGAACTCAGATGTTCAGTCAACTTTTACCCTGATTTTTACTTGTTTCATGAGCTTTACAGTAGCAAGGTACTAGGAATTAGTAAAGAATCAGAAGTCCTATACTTACTAATGGGGAGATCAATAATATTGATAGGAACAACCTTAAAAGAGAAGTCATATAGCATACTATGGCACCACATACTAGGGCATGCCTCTTTAAAGACTATACAATACTTACCTACACTGCAAAATAAAGTCAGTGACACTGACGTTAAGGACTAACATATGTCCCCTAGCTTAACAATGCAGGCTTCAGTTTCCTATTGGTAATACAAAGTCCACTAGCATTTTCCAACTTGTGCACTTGATGTTTGGGGGCATTACAAAGTGCCCACATATGATAAATAGTATTTTGCTACTATAATAGATGATTTTAGCAGGTATACATGGGTGTTTGATGAATTCTAAGTATGAAGTTGTAGTTGTACTAAAAAAAACTCCATCTCAATAGTAAAGAATCAATTTGATGCCCCCCTTACATGTACTATTCCTATGTGATTTTGCATTTTTATTATTAATTAAAAAACTACTAGGCACGCCTAGTAGTATAATTTTAAAAAAAAAAGGAAAAAAAAGAATCAATTTGATGTATCTGTGAAGTGTTTGAGGTCTGATAATGGAAGTGCATTCTTTAATTCTAAATGCAATGAATTGTTTACTTCACTTGGGATTAGGCATTAGAGTAGTTGTGCCTATACTCCACAACAGAATGGAGTTATGGAGAGAAAATATAGATATATTCTTGAAATGGCCAGAGCTTTAAAATTACAAAGTGGAGTGCCTATTAGATTCTGGGGTGAATATGTGAGTGTCACACCTCCTTTTTCCGAAAGAGCTTTATCGGCTTTTACTACACCCCGGGAAGGGATATAGTAAAGAAAGGAGTTTTTCCAATTTAAGGACAATCGAAACGGGATTCGTTTTTATTTAAAATTCAGAGTCGCCACTTGGGAGATTTATGGTGTCCCAAGTCACCGGTTTGAATCCCGAATCGAGGAAGGGTTTGACTCTGTTTAACA